>PVJO010026979.1:0-20314 GCA_004026905.1 Hystrix cristata | reverse complement strand
TTTGGTTGGGTGACTTCTGACATCTTCAATGTCATTGTCTTCTGTATTTATGCTGATTGGGCTTGGGGACTGGGGTTGCGTTTTGCTTCTATGTCTGGTCATTTTCTTTGTATACATATGTACGTTATCCTTCTCAGTTTGTTCTCCAAGTTGGTTTGATATTTTCTTTGTATGAGGTTACAAAAAGATAGGTAATAGCATCCTTCTTGGGGATGTTTGTTTTTGCGGTTTCTTCTGGGTATATGTGTTTCTTGGATCTTATGACATTTAGACCTCCAGGGTTATCTTCAATGTCAAGGTGATGGTTAGTCCCAATTGGTACTAGTGACTTCAGAGAGAAGAAGAGAAAGGAGAATAATAAAGCAGAAAGCTAAAAGAGGGACCATGGGAGAAGAAAGAGAGGGAAAAAACAAACATACAAACAACCAAAAAAAAAAAAAAAAAGGAACAGCAAAAATCAAGTCGGGGGGGAAAAGCAGAAGACAGTGTTACCCATGCTCAGTCCCCGACTGCATGCCTGAATGTTGATGGGTCCAGACCCTGCCGGCGCGCGGGCGAGTTGTGCACTGCCCATGGTGCGATCGGCGTGTGGGCGGGTCCAGAGACCAGCCCGCGCACCTTTCTCACCTCAGTGGGCCGTACTTTGCTGTTTAGTCGGGTGCTCGCGCATCCCAGATGTCTCACGGGAACCAGGCAGGTCCTTGCAGGTGTGTGGGAGCTTCTAGCCGCCTCTCCGGCGAGTTGCGCACTGCCCGCGGCGCGATCAGCGTGTGGGCGGGCGGCCTTCATTATTTTAAAGTGGAAGGGGTTTCCTTTTATCATCTCGTGATAACTATCTAGACCTAAGATCCTTAATGATTATGGCATTTACTATTGGAAAACATTGTTCTAGTCCTGTGTCCACAGTACATCTGGCATCTATCAGGCTTGCAGAGTTCTCCCGGGTATGATTTCTATCTTAAAGAAGTGATTGTACATCACTGCTATTCCATTTAGTTTAGCTTCAGTCCAAAATGCCAACAAAATATTTTGAGAGGAATTGTAGTCTCATCTTCATTCCACAGATCAATTTTTTATTAAAGAAAAAGTTTAGAAAAAGCAGTTCACCAGAGAGGAAAAGCCAATAAATGTGTGAAAATGTTCAAAGATTTGTAAATCAAAGGAAGATTGAGATACTGTGCTCATGTTTTAAGTTGGCACATATCTTTAAATCAAAATACCTCAGCTGGCAAAGATGAGGTGAAACCAGCACTCTTCTGGCAAGAGTGTAAATTGATCTAGAATTTCCAATCGGAAATGTGGCAAGATGTAACAAAGGCTCTAAAAACTTACTTATGTTTCAACCTAAACCTTCTGAAGCTAGAAGTTTTTATACGAACATAAGAGCTATATACAAAGATACATACTTCAATATCTTTATTAAAATGTCATTTAGGAAATGGAAATTTCAAACAATTGATGTAGTCAACTTTGACACCATACGCCTATTAATTAGGCAGAATAACCTTTATGAGTTATTCTGATGTGAAAAAAATTCATAATGTATCACTTAGTGAAAGAAATGGGCTATGAAATATTATGCATGTTATTATCTCATCTGGTTTTATATAATGCTTTGTGTATGCATAAATAATGGAATGAGGGAGAAACAGACTAGAAAAAACAGATATCAGTATATTACCACCTATGGCACATATCACACAGTAGAACTGTGTCAGGAGTGAGTTAAGAATTGACTGAGGAAAGATACAGGGCCAAAAATGTTATATTATGGCACGATTTTTTTGTGGGAAAATAACAGATTGTGATATGACTTCTGGGAGCCAGTCAAAGCTTTGTCGAAAGCTGATATTTAATTTCCTGCAATTGTATAACCAAACACAGATTCATGAGTCCTGATATCAGGGTCTCAGTCAGTAACAGTCTACGAGACTGGCCAGCCTTCTCTTTGAAGTCCTTCATATGCATAAAAGCAACATTGCAATGATTACTTAATATGTCTTGATCTCAGTGCCAAGCCCTTTTGGCTATAAATTCAAATAGCGTTTTCACTCACCCTATGACCTAGCTACCCCAAGCTTCAGAGGTCAAGAGGCCTGCCCAGGTCACACAGCAGTCAGTGCCATAGCAGGGACTAAAAGCTGGCTCTGTGCAGCTGTGTAGTGTTGGACAGAACCTCCTCTGTAACACAGCCTCCCACCCGTGGTTCCACCGTCACAGCACCAGAAACCTTCAAGAAAGTCTCTAGCTATTTCAACTTCATTACTCTCCCAAAGCATTTCTGTTTTTCCTTCCATCCAACTGAAAGGCAACTGAGAACTTTATTATAGATAACCTGACATATATCTAGTGAGCAGAGAAGAAAAGGAATATATTTGCCAACATTTATTCAGGTATATGTTTATAAGAACATGCATTTTGGAAATAGGAAAGAGGCTCAACAAAGTTAATGTGCTTTGCATAAATATTATTATGCTTACATCTTGGAGCTAAGCAAATATTGACTTATACATTGTCTAAGGAGCCTGAGAGGAGAAATTTACATGAAAAACCATTTGCTTCCTAAGCACAAAGCTTAACTCACAAAATCTGGCTGAAATCATGATGCAACAGGAAAGCAAATCTCATAATAAGTGTCTTTAAAATGACTCGGGAGAAACAGAAAATCCAGAAGAGCTGGTCAGATTTTCTAGTAACCTGTTGAGTGGCCCCTGAGCCCAGACATGCTTTCTTCATAGTCTGGCTTGCCTGGGGCAGCAGGAGAGACAAGCAGTAATCTGGGTGGGCTGTCTAAAAAAATCAATGTTCTTCAGGAGAAACGAAGAACATATGAGACCCAGCAAGAACATTACAAAACCAGATGGAAGGACCCAAACACTGCTCACTTTCAGGACTGGGCCTTTCAGCTTTCATCAAACCTTCTTCCACCCCAGGACCTCACGTGAATTGATACAAAAGTGGCCTTACAATAGTAAGGCCTCATCTCTGTAATTGTTCAGTTTTCTGAAGTTTAGTTGTATAGCTTGTATTAAACCAACCGGTTCAAAGATAAGGTCCTGCATCCTTGTCACTTTTCTGAATAGCCCAGAGAATGCATCAGGTTAACAAGCAGAGGTGAGAGCTGGGTTGCGAAGAGACTGCTCACCAAATTCTGTAGGAACCCCTAGCTCTGGAAATTCCCTTTGACATCACAGTGCCATGTCATGCTGTTGCCCTGCCATGCCAGGCAGTTTCTCTTTTATTTTCTTTTCTCTACCCCTCCTATCCTTCCTTGTTTGCCATTCCAGAGCCCTGACCAAAGTGCCCCTGCATGACCAGCACAGGGACTGAGAATGCCTGACTTCATGACGGCACGAGTCTAAAAAGCAAGACGCCAGACCCAGCAGAATCAGGCTGATTCAAACCAATGTGACCTCTATTTTGACTGCTGGTTGCACCCCAGTTTCATTATTATCTCATTGTAATGCATGTCCCTAGTAAATTACCCACCCCCAGCACTGTTACTATTTATAGTCTCCATGACAGCACCCCAGAAGTGGTGAAACATCGTCTAGCAGAAAGAGGGAAAACAAATTCTTGAAGATAGTGGTGCCTTCTTGGCAAAGTCACATTCCGTCCATTTATTAATCCATCCCACCCTCCCCATCCTAAGAAAGCATGTAAACTTACTTCCTTCTCTTGGGTCAGGGGAAGGAACTGATCTAGGAGTAGGAACTGATCTAGGAGTATCTAGGACATTCAATTCCTGACTTTCATTGGTCACTGAATAAACTCTTCCGTCTTTTGCTCCAATGACCTCCACTGTTGCTACTGGTTCTGTTCTAGAGGGTTAAAAAATTAAGATTTGGCTCCATAAAAATTAAGTTACAATGTTCCCCTTTTCTGTGTTTTGTGTTTTAAAATATAAATTATATCAAGAGGGGCTGGCATTGTTGTCCCCATCTTCTGATCAGACAAGGAGGAAAGGTTTGTGAGATGAGCTGACAGAATTCCCAGCTCTTGCTCAAATCTGCTGTCTATGGGGGAACAGATGTAGCCGGCTGATCACAGGGTTGGCAAATGGATAGGGACTCAGAACTGATAGTCTGCATCCATCTCTCACCACCCTGGGAAGAATTCCCAAACAACATCATTTAGAAAGAATTCAGAAAATGATATTCTTGGCATAACCTGCAACTTGTCACAAAATCCATGCGTGTCATTCCAAAAATCACTTTATGTTTTCCTTCTTAATGATACTGTCTGGATGATTTAAATTTTAGGAGTATGATAAATGCTCAAGACGCTCTAAAATATCTCTGTATGTATGCTTCTATAGCTTCTATTGTAAATAATGCTGTGTTAATCTTCATGGCTTTAAAAACATCCTTATTCTACTGTGTTATTGATCGGTGTAGCCCAAGGAAGCAATTTGAATTATACTGATGAAAACTGAAGTGGAATTGAATAAACTTCAATTCATTGTTCTTATGAATCATGAAGGAGACATAAAATAGGTATTCTGTAAAACTTTAGGAGAAAGAATTTATTCTTAAGTACAATAGGAAAAATTAGACTGGTTTCCTCAGAATGGAAAAAGATCAACCAAGTAAATATAGTAAGCTTTAATTAAATTTAACAAAGTGTTTAAAATCTCTAATGCCCAGATTTTCAGCTGTAAAATGAGAATAGCTATTACTACGTGAGTATTAACTTTTAGGAAGGGGGCCTGGCAAACAGTAAGAATTTCTTGCTCACACCTACCACCATTGTAATTACTGCTACTTTTCAACGACCTGTATAAAAAACACTGACTTCAGGGCAGATGGAAATTGCATGCTATGTGAACTCTCTTAGGTGGCAGAACATTGAGGCAAAATTCATACTCTCTTAGGAGGATCAGTGGGTCTTTTGATCACAGGTTGCTTAGCTCCTCTCTGGGAGGTGTATGTAAATATGCACCTCGGTCACCAGTATCTGGAGAAAATCATAATGCTGCCTGTCAAATCTATGCCCCTTTCAGCTGAAAACATCAACCCTACACTACAGTCCAAATTCACAACTAGAAAGTTAGCTGCTACTTCTTCAGGACTAAAACAATAATTGTCAACTAAGCGGTTCTTAATACATGTCTACTAAATGAATGGACATATAGTTGATAAGACCAGAGAAGACTTCATACAAGTGTTAACATTCAAAATGTGACTGTTAAAGTTAGGATTTCAAATGTATGGGTGGAGTTTAGCATAAAGAGGTGATTGTGAAAAAAAATCTGTATAAACAAGAGTCCAGAGGTAAATGCCTCAATTGTCTAGAAAACCGAAGTGACAGAGTACCAACAGGTTAAAGTAACATATGAACATAATATATTAAAGAAAATGCAACCAAAGTGACCTATGGGTGGAAGTATGGTGGAAGACGGATGCCAAGAACTCATCGCCCATATAGGCAGATTGTTTCTCCTTGAGGGATTCCACAAGAACCCACCAGGCATCAGGCTGCCACATGAGATGCATGAGCTCTCTGATGGGAACAAATTCTTCCAGGTAGAATATAATATTTCACTCAGTGCCTGTAGCAGAGGCTGTTAATCCTCACTAAACAAACATCTAGCACTTATGCACTTTTCTGGGGTCATGTGACTAACTTTTGACTCTAATGAATAGGTTTCTTCTAGGTGCTAGGTAATTAAGAACAAAATAAGAACACTTTTACTCCTTTGTTTATCCCTGTATCCTGTCTGCACGGACAGAAGCAAAAGACCCCCAAGATGGTAGAAGAGCAGAATGCAAGCACTCTGTGCCCCTCAGTCACTTCCTAGAGCAAAATCATTCAGGAAAACCCCACATCTACATCAGGCTGATGTAAATTACACATAAGCATTTTGTACATGAGGCCTGTTGTCCTAAGCCTGAGACTTAGGAGTCTTTGTTTAACTGCAGTATAGATCGGCCATTTTTACTATTGTACTATCTTTTTTTAATACTACTTTAATCCTTTCGTAGAGAAGGGGCAAATTTCAGCTTTGATTCTTTATCTACACTACAATCATAATGAGCAACTACTTAAACAATTTAGCCACTCACACTGATAGCCCTGCTTTAAGTCTATTGTTCCCATTCAAACTTGGCACACTGTCACGAGATTAGTAATATATATTTGTTTGATCATTATTTCCCATAACAGCAGAGTCGGTAGCCCTCTATTAAGGAAATGAAATATAAAATATTTAATATTTTCAAGGTCACAGGGTCTGATTTGAGCAAGGTCTGTCAAATTTCCCTAAATTTTAACCATCTCTTCTTCCTAAGATGTCTATATTGACCTTTATTCCAATTTCTGGTTAATATAAATAATTCAACCCAACTGAATTGTTAAGTTTGATGGGAGGAGAGAGATGAGCAGTCAGGTACAGCAAGAATTCGTATAAAATTCAGGCCCTTTTTGCTCCAGGGAGCCCCGCCCTCCTGAATGTTCTGGAAGATTGCTCTCCATGGAACGGTTCTGCAGGGCGTGCTGTCCACATAGCACAGTGCCTCTCATGGTTGTACAGTCTGAAGGCTCTGTGAGAAAAGTAGCAGTCACCCAAAATCCACAGGGATTTTAAATACCGGCCCCTCGAACGTAAACGAATTGAATTAGACCATGGATTCTGAGTAGGATAAGCCGAGTGTGACTCTCTTCAGTGACAACCCAAGGGAAGGGAATTTGCAGGAAGCCAGGCTAATTAATGCACATGCTGGAGAGTCATCCTCTGATAACAGAATGGCATCTGACCTCACACTCTCAGCTCACCCTCCTTATGTGCCTCTGCATGCACATTTAACGAGACTTCCAAAGAGCTGGTAAAATTATTCTGGTTATTAGTTCAATAATTGTATAAGCATTTAATCTTGAATTTAGAGAGAAAATTAGATGAATACAGAAATTTACATTCACTTAAGCCTCAATTATTCAACTCGGAGTTTAAGTAAGCAAAGTTCTAAACCCCAAGGGCCAAAGTTGTGTCTGATGTGAAGTTTTCAGTCTGCATATATAATATCCATATTCACGAAGAAAACTTGGACAAAATTTAAAAGTAAAAGTCTGAGGAAAAGTAGTTATTTAGGATCTTGCCATCCCAAGCTAACTGAGAACATTTTAATGTATATTCTACATAAAATTATACTGGAAATTACGTTATAAATAGAATCTGTAACTCGTATTTTCCCTTTCACAACATGTACTGTGTTGTCTTCCAAATCATTTAAGATTCTTTGGTAAATGTTGTTAAAGCCTGCATATTTCAAATTATAACTGTATCAACATTTCATCCTATCTAATCTATTCCATAAAATTGATTGATTGACTGCTTTTTGGTTTGCTTTTTTGAGACAGGTTCTTGCTATATAGTTCAGGTTGGTCTTGAGCTCACTATATAACCCAGGCTAATCTCAAATTAGCAGCAATCCTCCTGCTTCAGCCTCCCAAGGGCTAGGATTACAGGCGCGTACCACCACCCCTGGCTCATAGATTATTTTTAAAACACTAGCTCATTGCTATATAGCATTTTATACATATTTTCCAACTACTTCCTTGGGTTATCTACCTACAATTGGCTCAGAGGACACAGAAATTTTTGAAATCTATTTTGGCTATGCTAATGCATTTCTGAATATAAGCTTGTACATCATAACCCATGCTCTAGCTACTAAACATAGTCACTGTGACTGTTAGCCCTTTCTATTGATACATACATTTCTTTTCATGTGTGAATATATGCAGGACTAAGTGATTACAGTTTGTTTTAAAAAGTTCTGATATCTCTCTTATCCTAGGCCCCAGAGCCCCTCAGATTTGAGGCAGGCGTGTGTGTGTGCGTGTGTGTGTGTGTGTGTGTGTGTGTGTGTGCGTGCGCCTGTGCAGTGGGGGAGTGGTACATCCACTCCTGAGGCTAGGACTTGATGGGCACATGAAGGAGGGGGGACATGAAGGTACGTGAAGTGTGCTGGCCATTTAAAGCATTCTGCCTGGACCAGCTCACTTGCTCACTCCACATTCAACCTCTTCTCACAGAGCCTCATTAGAAAGGGCCTGTCCCTTCTCATCCAAGTGTATTCTGACCAGCAGGATTGGCTGCTCTCCAGATGCCATCAGCTTCACAGAAATCAATGCTGTGGTGGTTGCCTACTCCAAGAATAATCACTTTAAAGACTCCTTGAATATATAGAATCAATAGTAAGGCAAGCCATTGCAATCTGTGTAATTAAATCGTTCCCAAGTACCCTCGTTTTTTCTCTAAACAATTGTGATAGGGCCTGACCTGACAGAATCTCCTTGGGGTTCCACAATGGAGTTCCAGAGACCCCAGGGCTTGATTCACATTCATCTTGTTCCTGGGATCAAAGCATCTGCCAAAAAAGCTAGAGCACCAGACATGAGGAGAGAGGTCACAAGCACTCCTAGCCTGTCAGCTGTGTCTGCGGAGCAAGTAGTCCAAAGTCACTCACTGACATACTTGTCTCGCCAGACACTGGCTGGCACACCCTCAGGGGTTGTGACTGGTGGCAGATGACTCTGTCAGGCAGTAGTTGGGATACACTCTAAGAATATCCTGTGCATGAGGTACTGGAACAAGGCGGGAAAGGATTGAAATGAATGTGCTTGCTGTAAGGTGGGGTGGGAAGGAGCACACGAACAGGCAAGAAAGCAGCAGAAGCAGAGCTGTCAGAACACTGGAGCCGACTAAGCTGAGTGGCACCGGACAGAATACACTACAGGAAGACACAGAGCGGGTTTCAAGTTTACCCCCAAAGGTGCAGGTGACAAAGGCTTGCTCTCCAGTGTGGCCCTGCTGGGAGGGAGTGGAGCCCTGAAGGCTTAGGGCCTAGTAGAAGACCTTCCGGTCTTTAGGTCACTGGGGGCATGCCCTTACTGTGAGCCCCCACTCCTTTCCCATTCTCCTGGGGACTGTGAGACCCCACTTCTTTCCCTTTCTCCTGTCACTTCCCTGCCATGAGGTGAGCAGTTTGCTTCTCCACAAGCCACCTCATCATAGGTCCAAAAGCAAGACAGCCAACTGATTATGGACTGAAACTCCAGAACTGTGAGCCAAAATAAATCTTTTCTCTTTTAAGTTGATTATCTTATAAGGTATTCATTATAGTGAAGCAACAGGGATGAGAGAAGCTTCATGGAGAAGTAAATCTTTATGAAAACTCAAAAAGTGGCCCTACATCTCATAATGAGAGACTAAATATTTCCAACTAACCTTCCCACAAGGAACGATCACAGCATGGAGGCAAGGTGCAGAAGGGTTGTGTGTGGTTGTTCTGGGTATACCCTAGAAAACCCTCATATTTCAAAATTGAGACATAGTCCCATATAATCCATAAATCAAGAAGTTGTGATTAAAATTAGCAAATACTTGAACCAGAAAAAAAGGAAACATTAACATCAGAATTCTAAAATGAAGTTAAAGTTGTACTTAGAGAAACATTTATGGCCTGAAATACATATAAAAGAAGGGAGGGACGGAGAAAAAGAAGAAATCAATGAACTAGGTATTAACAAGACACAGTCTCAAAAGATTAGAAAAGATTTAAAATAAATTCAAGCTAAAAAGAAGCAAAGAAAGATACGCACAGAAATCAATGGAATAAACAATAAAACTTTTAGCAAAATAAAAATAGGAACTTTCTAAATAATACAGAGTATGTATAAACATAAGAAATTTAAAACTTTCCTTTTAAGATTCATACAAGGATGCTTGTGATACATACATCAATTCCACAGTGCATAGGGTAGAGGAAAATATTAGTGTGCAAGGACTAAAAAGTAAAATTATTTTTCATAAATGTGATTTTGTATATAAAAATTTTATAATCTACAGAAAAGATTAGAAAATGAATTGGCAATGTTATATATAAATCGACATCTAAAAATCAACTGTATTTTTACTACCAGAAAAAAAATTCAAAAATTTAATTTAGAAAGACAGCATTTATGGCACTTAAGATTTAATTTATCTCCCCTGGAGGCCACAAGGTTAAATTCAGGAGATCATAGTTAAAGAATAGAGGTAAAGAGAAAAATAGTAACTGTAGTAGAGAAACCTGACAATCACCAGTGAATATCCTATAGGTCCTGACAACAATTCTACCTCTGTAATCTTTCAAAAATCCCATACCACCAGTCTGGAGTCAATATGAATGAGGGGGAAAGGAGCACTTAATTATTAGTCAAAAGTCTCAAGAGAAGGGAAGATGACATTCAGTAAGGTCAACCCTCCATTTAAAGTCTGATTCCTTCAACATTACAAGTAAGACATTATTTGGTACTGTTATGAGGTAGGTTCCCATTGTCCTGAGTTCTTCCCCTCCTTGAAAGAAATCAACAAGGGTGGCAAAAAGTAGCCCTAAAGTTTTATTTAAAATTATAGAGAAAAGAAGAAAAGGAAAGTTGAGCATAATAATAGAAACAGCAAAATGTGTACCATGCCTAAAAGGTGCAGTAGGGATTACCATGAAAAGACATGATAGCCTTGGCAGTAGGTGCTCAGACAGTCTTCCCACAGGAGGGAAAGGCAGCGCGCTTTCCTGGGTGGCACTGTAGAAAGGAAGAGAGCTTGCTTCCGGTGTCGCTTCTATTTATAGAATGGAGTTCCCCTGGAAACTTGGGAGAACTCCCTACTGTCTGTGTGAGAGGGGTAGCGCTTGATATTGGCACCTCGCTGACATCAGGTCCTTGCTGACATCAGGTCCAGGTCACTCCCACAAGGTTGAAGTCATGTCCAGGTTACTCCACCGGGGCTGATATCAGGTCCAAGCACACTCCCCCAGGTCACACCCACTTGCCAGTAAACCTTAGCCACGCCCTACTCCCACTACAGTATTAATTTGCCTTCTTACAGGGACAGTGTTATTAATGGTAGGTTATTAGGAAGTTCTTCCTTATATTTTCCTAAGTATTTCCAATCATGCATCTTTGTTTGGCAGATGGGCATATAAGACCTGATGCTAACACCAGTTTCCTGCAATCTCCTATATAGATGTCTTCCCCAAGACTATCTCGGAATCCACCTCACAATTATTCTCCGTGCTGACAGCTTGGGAACAGCGCAATCCTGGAATGTCCAATGGCCAGGGCGAGTGCAGGATGCAGCTGGCTGACTGAATAATCAGACGGCTGACAGGGTCACTCAAGTGACTTCGTGGCATGTCAAGGCATGCACGTGTCATTTGGGCTGCTTTCCCTTTATTCTGCAAACCTGTAACATCTCATGTTGCTGTCAGGAAGTCCTGACTCTTTTTGAATAGCAGCCTGAACAAAAACAAATGTAAAAAGGAATTCATATTTGAGGAGTATTGACACTTTGATTTTATCTGTAAGATTACCTTAATTGCAATGTCTTCAAAACAATTGTTTTAGAAATAACTGGTGTGCATATCTTAAGAAAAATGATTTGGTGATAAGATGCAAAAATTTACATTTCAGGCTGGGGATTTAGCTCAGTGATTAGAGTGCTTGCCTTGCAAGCACAAGGACCTGAGTTCAAACCCCGGCACCACAAAAAAAAAAAAAAAAAGTTTACATTTCATGAGTGGTAGCTTTGAAATTAAATATAGGTCTTGAATATGTAATATGTAACACAAAATTAACATACATCTTGAAAATAAACATGCAGTGTCTTAAAGTGACTAAATATGCAGATTTTGTTAGAATAAGTCCCCTGTGGAAGGTATGCTCATCCCGTGTGGGTTTGAAATTCTCAGAAGAGTAAATGAAAGACTCTTGGAAAAAATGGAAACAAACCTTTAGTAAATATGGAGGGAGGAGGGGGTGAAGGGAGGGAAATGGGAAAAAAAGAAGCAACAAGATATATCATGTACAGGTACAAATCCCCTATATGAACGCTACCACTATGTACATCTAAAATGTACTATTAAAAAAAAAGAAAGAAAGAAAGAAAGAAAGAGACTCTTTCAGATAATCCCTAGTTCCTAGACTTGGAACTCCTACTTGCTTGATACTCACTAATCCTAGCCTTATTTTTCTAAACTGTACAATGGAGGTGACACTATTGTTTTGCAGGGGAAGAGGCAGGGTTGAGTATTGGAGATTGAACCCACAGCCTTAACACTCAGTACATCCTCAACCCTTCTTTATTTTTATTTTTTTAATTTTGAGATGCAATCTAAGTCTCTACATTGCCCAGACTGGATTCAAACTTGTGACCCACCTGCCTTAGTTTCAAAGAATAATGGGATTATTAAGTGCACACCACAGCCAGCTAAAATGACACTACTCTGTGATTCGTGTAGTTAGCATAATTCCTTGCATGGAGTGTCTAATTAATATCTATTATTTACTTACTTTGAGGGGGGTGCTGGGGATCAAAGTTAGGGCCTCAACCACCACTTGAGCTAAATCCTCAACCCCATGTCTATTATTTAGATGGTTATCAAGAAATGGAAGTTTCAGAGAAAAGTTAAGTTCGAAATCACACAGCACTTGAATTTGTAGCCTGATTGGTACAGACAATACACATCTGAAATCAATGTACAGTATATGCACAGTAAAATAGAGACTTTTCAGATATAAGACAGGCCAAAGTGACAGTAAGAACTTGCAGCGACTCCATGAATCAAAGCTTTCCCTAGGGCCCTACTACCTCTTTCCTGCACTTCATCATTTCTGTGTGCCAACAAACCGCCTATACTTTACTACTTGCAGCCACTAGCCCGGTAGGCCCGGGGCCACCACACTCTGGTCACTTGGGAGCTCTCCTACAATTCTCCAATCTCTTATTCTGCGCTCCTAAACTGCCCTGCTAGACCCTGCTGCCCAGCTATCAGGACTGATCCATGATTAACTCATCCTGTGCGATTAACAGCTCAGCACAGCTCACAAGGAACAAGGGAGGCAAAAGAACATCATAAAATATCCTTCCGTATATAAAGAATTCAAAAAAATCAGACCCCCCAAATTTAAAGACCCAATCCAAAAGTAGAGAGCTGAAATGAATAGACACTTCTCAGATCAATTAGTAGAAGCAGCAAATAAACCTATGAAAAAAAGTTCATCATCACTGGTCAATCAAGAGATACAAATTAAAACAACACTGAGATTCCATCTCACTCCAGAAAGAATGGCTATTATCAACAAATCAGCCAATAACAAATGTTGGAGGGGCTGTGAGGAAAAAGGAATCCTCCCTCCACTGTTGGTGGAAATGTAGACTGGCGCAACCACTAGGGAAATCAGCGTGGAGATTCCTCAGGGAACTAGGACTAGAGGTTCCATTTGACCCAGCTATTCCCCTTCTTGGGATCTTCCCAAGAGAATTAAAAGCATCATACCACAGCGATATATGCACACCCATGTTTATAATGGCACACTTTGTAATAGATAAATCTTGGAAACAGCCCAAATGCCCATCAACCGAGGAATGGATAAAGAAAATGTGTTTTTTTTTAATACAGTGGAGTACTACTGTGCCATAAAGAATGATAAGCTTGAGATAGTTCTAGGTAAATGGATGCATCTTCAGACCACACTCTTAAGTGAGATAAATCAGACACCCACGTTTAAATACCACATTGTTTCTCTGGTGTGAGAAACTGAAAGTGTAAATAAAGACTAAAATGTATTATATTGGGAAAGGGAAGAAAGTGTTCAAATGGGAAAGGAAATAAAGGAGAGGGAGAGGGAAAGGAACAGAGGGACAAGAGAAATAAGAAATAGAAAGAAAAAAGGAAACAAAGCTTTTGTGAATAAGAAGGGAGGGGAACAGGAAAAAAAGAAGCAACAAGATACATCATGTACAGGTACAAATCCCCTATAATGAATGTTATCACTATGTACAGCTAAAATGTACCATTAAAATAAAATTTTAAAATAAAATAAAATATCCTAAGTGGATGCCATTGCATGACAGCCACTTTTCCACTGAATCCTCTTATGAGACTTGTAGCAGTAGCATCACTCCATGGATGAAAATCAGAAGCTCAGAGAAGTAGAGCTAGTGTGGCACTAAGGATTCAAACACAAGTTTATCTGCCTCCCGGAGTCATGAAATACTGCAATTTTATTTCAGGAAATACATGTATTAAGTCTTCCCAGTGGTAGAATTTCTGGCTTTCACTTGAGCCCAAAATCCTGAAAATGTTGTGTTTAATGAGTTTTCTTTGTGTGTGTGCTTAAGGTCATTTGCCTTCTCTATACTCTCTCCTGACATGCCGTGGCAGTAGATCAGCCTCGCTTGTTTTGAGTGTCACGCTGAGGTTTAGAGCCCTTCTTTACTTGCTGGTGCTGGTCAGGGAAAGCCCAGGACGTCTCTGCCAGCGGGCATGGCAGGCTCCTCCTGACTTTGGAATTCTAAAGCGGACTTCTGCTCTCTGAACACGGGCCCAGATGCCTGGAGTGAGCTCTCCAGGAGACTGCTGCCACACTGTCAGGCCCTGCTGCCGGCTGCAGAGCTCACCTGGATTCGCTGCCCCTTGAAAGATCTTTTTCATCCTTCTGCAAAGAGACAGAATGAGAACGAGTTTGCTAACACAGATATGAAGAAATGTATCAAGAAAGAATTTCAAAGAGAGAGAAGAATCAATAACCCTGAAGAAAAGCAGGCTGAATGTGACACCTGGAATCATATATTTCACCAGCAGTATTGTCACTTAGTCTAAAGAATAACCATATCAAAGATTCCTGCCCGGGGCTGCCAAAAACAGCTAATTACAGACAAATTATTAGCTGAGTTCAGGTCTCCGAAATGTGTTTGGTTGAACACTAATTTTAAAAAAGATGATTAAAAGGTCTTCTGAAAGAAAAAATAGTCTGGAGTCAAAACAATTTGGAAAAATCTAGGTTACACAAAATTAACAGGGTTTCTTTGCTTCTTTGCTGACAATTTTTGCAGCCTCTTTAATATGCTAATGAACATGAATTTCCCAGAGGGAAACTGAAGTATGCAGAATTTTCCACACTTCACAACTTTCCTTGACCTTTATAAAGTAGGTCCTATCTGTCATTCTCTATCATATAACCATGCTCATTTCCTCCCTAAAATTGTTGTAGTTTGTGATGTCAGATTTGTTTGTTTTACTGGTATGTAGGTCTTTGTCACAGTCCTCCTTTACTTGCTGGAGCTGGTCGGGGAATGCCAGGGACATCTCAGGTATGTAGGTCTTTGTCACTGGACTGAGTGACCCCCAAGAGGCTGGAACCACGGCAGCTTCCTTCATTAGTATCCCCAGCATCCACTGCTGAGTCTGACACACAGGAGCTGCTGCAGAAACATTAGAATTATAACTGTTTCTTTCTATTTATGTTCATCCTATGTAAAGCACTGGCAAAGTATCAGGAAAATAGTACATTCACATTTGGTGTTAAACATAGGCACTATTATTCCTTTTACAAAGAGATGAAGGCTCAGAGCACACAAGTAACTTTCTCCAGATAACACAGGTAATAGTGGTGAAGATAAGATTTGAAACCAAGAGTCGACATTACATTAAATGCATGCATCATCTCTCTCCCTATTTCCAGGATAGAGGCAAAGGAGAATAATTACTGCAAGTCCTGCCTCAGAGGCTGCTCAATGTTCTTTGATTTAAGATGGGTGCCTTAGCAACTCTTCCAGGAGCTAAGAAATCTGGTTCCACAAGCCTCTCCTATGTGGCAAATGATGCTTTATATGTCAGGCACCAGATAATAGCCTCCCCTCCTGTAACAGAAACGCTGAGGCTTCAAGAAGATACTAAGGGACCTGTCTAGGGTCACTGGTGCAGGAAGAAGCAAAACTGAGCTTTGGTTCCAGATGTCTGGGCTGGGTGGAGCAAGGCAGGGCAAGCAGCCCAAAGAGCACAAAGGACTGTTAGGAATTGGTGGAGTAAGAGCTGTCATCTCAGTTTCTTTCTCTCCTGTTACGTGCCATGGCCCATTCCAGAAAGCCTTGTGGAACTAACCCTTCAGTTTTGATGATGTGTAGATGCTGACCAAGGGAGGTAGAGGTGGCTCCCTCACCTCGCTTCCTTCCTAGCTTACCCAGCTTTTGGATCCAGCTAATGATGTAGACTACAGCCTGAGCTGAGACCCGATTCCACCTACTAACTCCTAAGCTATTTTTCCTTTTTGAGCCTCATGCAGAATAAGAAAATGAACTCAACCACACTATACCAAAATTGTGTAGCTCCCTAACTGCGTGTTTTAGATGCTTATTTAAAGCCATCATTAACCAGATTATTAATTCTTCCTGACCCATGTTGGTGACACCAAGAAGTCTAGAACCTCACCAGTTCATGCCCTCAGTTGGAGGTGCAAGGATAGACTGGTAAATTCAGCACTTGGCACAAAGAAGGTACCAGTAATGTTTGAGCCGACTTCGCTTCTTACCCAGAATCAGCAAAAACAAGTAGGGTGCTGGACGTGGATTCGACTGTGGCATGCCCGGGGCAGCTGCATAGCAGGCGGCAGCCTCTCATCCTCCTCCACTGTGGAAGTGTCAAGGGCTCTGGCAGGCTGAGTGGCAGCTTCTGGAGTCCTTCTGAGGAAGCTCCGATGTCTTTCAAGAGATTGGAGTTACTTGGTCCTTCCAATGGAGACACACAGGTTGAAGGCTACTCAGCCAATAGATCGGCCCATTTAGGTTTAGCACCTTTGTGGGCTTGGTCTCTTCTCTCAGTAGATTTGAGACTCCATTTTCCACACAAATCCTACACCGAGGACCACAGTAATCCTGTGTGCTTGGGCAAAGACAGTCTGACATGTAGTCCATGTGTCCAGTACTTCCTGTGTGCCTGGCTGCCTAAGTCCAGCCACATCTTACCTCATTTTACCCTCAGTTCAGGTGAAGAAACGGCAGCATTTCCACTTTTCAGGCGAGGAATATGATGCCCTGGAGACATCAGGAAATTTGCCCGTCATACGGAGTCCTCACATAGCAAGGCCTGCCTCTCCAACATCATGCACCTCTACTGCCCACCACAAATTCTGTCTTTTCCCAGGGGCGGAACGCCTGGCCTACTGGTGCTGTTGTAGATAAACAGCCAAGAAGACTGACTCACAGAAGGAGTTATTCATTGTTGGCACCTCTCCTTAACTCTCCAAAAGCAGAGTCTCCAAGGGGAGTCCCCAAAGAGAGTCTCATTTCAAGCCCCAAATCTCCCCTTGGTTTCTACAAAAAAAAAAAAAATAAGTAGAAAGTCATTACTGGAAAAGGGCACAAAAAGAAGAGTGAAGTTGTTTGGGTAATGATAAAAAGGCCACTTGAGAATCCTAAAGATCAGCCCACTTTTTAAAAATTGGTATATATTAGCAATACATAAAATTTAGATTTGTTTTGGAGGATTGGTGTATGTGTGTGTGTATATATATCATATCTTAATCATTTTTGATCCCCTTTTCTTTCCTCCCTCTCTCCTCCCCTCTCTCCCCTTCCCCTCATCCCCTCCCCTACCCCAAAGCTATGCCTTGTTTTATATATAATTGGGTTTCTCAGGAGAGAAACCATGTGATATTTAACTTTCTGTGTCTGACTGTTTCACTTAACTATCATCAACATCCATCCATCTTCCTGCAAATGACTTGAAAGTCCCCGCTTTTCCCCAAAAAGTAGAGGCAGTTTATTTGAAAAAGTGAAAGTGAAGAGTGAGGGAGATTGGGCTGAGTAAAAGAGGAAGAAGCAACATAAAGTACACCCTACAGGAAGCAGGGCAGAATGTCCTCAGGAAACCCCCAATAGCAAGCTCTTCTTGGTATGTGTCCTTTCATGCCGTCCAAATCTCAAGGAAACCCATGTGAACTTCTGCGTACAGGTCCTGAGAGGCAGTTCTGGGATCCCACACCTCAGGCTGATGTCAGATCTAGGCCACTGTATTGAAAACTTGCTCCATTTCTCCAGAGAAGTCCACGTGCAGGACTTTGGGAACTGTTCTGCGCACATGTTCTGGGATCTCATAATTAACAGGTCATGTCTACTTCCTCAGCCAGCTTTTCAATGCCCTAATCTCCTATCTCATTTCCTCTTGAGAGGTACAAATCCCAATAAATCTTTATGGGTGCGGAGGGAGTGGAGATCTCTGTCTTCTATAGCTTCTCTAAGCTGGAAGGGGCAGTAGACCTTTCCTGCGGAGGATCACGTGCTCTCCAACTACCTCGGGGTGCTGTGGCTCACTGGCTGGGATGAAGAAGGAAAAACCTCTCCAAACACAAGAAAAGAGTTAATGACAGTTACGCTTCACTGTTAGCCCCAGTATGAGGAGCAGGTCAGATCTCCACACTGAAGTCTTGCTTTTTGAAGAGAAATCTCAAGTAATCCTGAGGCTCACAGGAGTAGCTCTCTCCTTTAGGGTGATAACAGTGAAAAGGGAGGGAGAAACTGGCTGAGTACAAGCCAAGGAAAAGAGGAAAAAGCAAGATGAAAGTATATCCTGGAGGAAGCAGGGTGGGCTATCATGAGGAAAGTCATGAGAGCTGAATTTATCCTTCTTGATGTTAGAATTCCACTGTGTGTATACACCACATCCTGTCTGACACGCACTGCTATGAACATGGGTATCATACATCACTATAGTTTCATGTCTTTAACTCTTTCAGAAACATGGCCAAGTCAAATGGAATTTCCCTCTTCAGTTCAACAGATCTCCAAACTGACTTCCATAGCAGTTGTATGAGTTTACATTCTCTCCAACAGTGAGGAAGCGTTCCTTTTCCCACATCCTCACCAGCGTTTGTTCTTTCTGACATCTTGGTGACAGCCATTCTGACTGGGATAAGATGGAATCTGAGACGTGGACCCACTTTTTAAACACTCTGGGAAGTGTGCCCAAGCTGCTCCTAAGCAGGTCAAGCTCATCTGTGTTTGTATCTGTGACCCAGCAGCCAGTGGGCGGGAGACAGGAGGGCAGAATGAAGCTGTCAGGGGCCAGAGAGCTTCCCAGGACAGGACAACCTTGCCCTGTAGCTCCCATCCATGCGGCCCCTTCAGTATCCTTGTGAGGATGTTTCCAAGCACAGGAGGTTTGTGCCAGGCCGGAAGTAGCAAGGGAATCCTTCCAGTGCTCAGAATGATGAAGGTGCTTTTCTTCTTTTCAAAATCTTCAGGGATATTTTAGGGGGTCTCAGGCAGGGTTGTTTTTTATTTTTGAATGATGTAGACTGCCTTCTCCAGTAGTATTCTTTTTTAAAGCACTGTGGTCGCAGCATACTTGTCTTGCTTACTGAAATCTTAGCAGAGGAAGTATCTGTAAAGATACTCTACTAAAAATGGCAGAAAGGATTCCAATTACTGCATTTTTAACTGAAAAATTACAGAAAGATGAGTATTTTCATAATGATGATAATGCCATGTGATGGTTCTAGAAGCTAATCAATGACCCATGGACCACTCTATAAGTTTCAGGATAAACAGAGTGTGTTTGCCTGTGGCATTTAAGTAGGAGCTAAAAGGTAGTTGCAAACAAGATCAGAAAGAAAGGAGAAAGGGAAAATAAGATTCTCCGATGCCAATAACATACCAGCAATCGCCTTGGGTTTTCATGTAATTACAGTCCACAATCTCATAAAACAGATACCATTATCGCGGCAACAAGCCAATAAAATATCCCATTATTATCTTCCACTTTACAAGTGAGGAAAATGAGACTTTCCCACCACTATGTAATTTCCAAGCAGTCGAGTCTGGTTTTGTTTCACCTCAAAGTTCGTAATTTTAACCAGTGACTGTTCTGATTCTAGATTTCAAGAAATAGGTAGAAAAAATTTTGCATTTCTAATTCAAAGCTAACACTGAAGTATGAAATATCTGTGTTAATTTGATTCCCAACTTTAATATATTTCGAGTTGTTTAGAATGATTGCTTTCTACTGAGGTAGGAAGAAAATAAATGGGATAAATAAAAGCTTACATAAGGGTACAATTTATCATTAATAACCACTCAGTTATCTATCCCATTATACAGAAACTGAAAAGAAGAAATGAGCTGTGGGCAAGACTTGAAAACTGGAAGGTTCTGAATTCAAATCCGTACCAGTTTACAAATCAGCTGTGTCACATTAGCACAAATCACTTTTGGCTCTTCAACTGGCCAATCATTTGCTGAAACTGTTATCTTCTTCAAAGGATTCTCAAGAGGAATAAATGCTTTAAAGTACGCAGCATACTTAAACCAAACATATATGACATGTAGTAGACACTAAAAATGAAACTATAGCAAATATTCTAAATCATTTATTCACAAATATTCCATCCTACCCACTGCAACTCTGGGGGATGTTTACTTTTCAGCAGATAAGCTATTTAAACACAGCTGCACTAACCCTGGAAAAAAATTTAGGGTGTCTTCACTATAGGAAAA
>PVJO010026978.1:0-20323 GCA_004026905.1 Hystrix cristata | reverse complement strand
CTATCCTTCTTCCAATGAGGATTTTTGGCTTCTTTGTCAAAGATGAGGTATTTGAGTGTGCCTGGGGTTATTTCTGCATCCTCCAACCTATTCCATTGATCCTCAGGTCTGTCTTTTTGCCAGTACCATGCTGTCTTTAATACTGTAGCTCTATAGTATAGTTTTATGTCTGGGACTGTGATGCCCCCAGCTTTTCCCCCAAATATACATCTTTCCACGCACACCCTTCCTTATAATTTCCAACTTCTGATTTTTAGTTTCTTAGTGACTTCCGCAAAGCGGCCAAGCAGCAGTGAAACAGAGATGTGCACCACGAATTGAACATTTTTTCCTCTTTAAACCCCACTTTTAGGTTTAGTTTTTATAGCTTTATCTTTACTGTGCTTAATTATCAAATGTAGCATGCCTTTTAAATGAGATAGTCTATGAAGGGAACACATTTCAAGAGTCTTTTTTTTAGCCCTAGCTTTGTTTCTAAGAAGCTACAGTAACAGCGAACTTATCTTTGTTAGTTAATAACAAATGAGAAGGAATGGGAGCCATTCAAAGAAGGCAGAGAAATTCTGAAACCAAGGGACCCAGACAGGTGAGTGCATTTCCTCTGAAGGGGAGAAAGAAAAACACATCACCATGCAATTAAATGGGACAGGAGAGAAAAGACATCTAGGGTCCCTGTGGAGAGGAGCTGCAGTCAAGGAAATCTACAGACCTTGTTGGACCATGTGTAATTTTCATGTTTATTCTTTTACAGGTTTTTTTTTTTTAAGAATTTGAGTTTCTAATAATCAAACCTTTAATAAGGATCACAATTTGAGGTCAAACTGTCTGGTTTTGAATCTCAGACTCAGCATTCATTTATTTACTGAATGAGGGTCACTTCAGAAGATGGAAAGTAGAGGGACATACTTGTAACTTTTGCACAAGTTACTTATCATGGATACAAAAGTGCCCTTGGGTATAACTTCCAGGGCACAGAACTACCTATTACATAGATTTTTGCTATTCAAACACAAGCACAAGACTAAATGACTCTTTGAATAAAGAAGCCCAGGGGGTTTGTGGTTATCAAAACACATCTTAATTATCATCTTTTGACCCTTACAATGGCACTGTCTGCTAAACAAGATAATGAGGAATGTCCTATATTATCTACTCTATAATTTAATAAAAAATTCAGGGATACTACTTATTTTGCCAGCTAGCCTTTCTGACTTCTGGATCATATTATGTTGAGGAAGCATGGACTTCTAGTGTTAAACCTTAATCTGCTTTTTTTGACTTAACATGCTACATTAACTCTTAGACCTTAAAAAGTAAAAATAATATTGCACAAAAGTGCTGGAAAGTGGAAGGAGATGACACATAAAGTGCCTCACATCATTTCGGGCACATTTTAGGGAGATTAGAAACAGTAATTATTTTTATTTCCAGAATATTGTCCTGCCTTCAATTAAAAGTATCATTTTTTTAACCATATTGGTATTTTTCCTAATCACTCTAATAATGTTTTCTTTGTTAAGTATATATATAAAATTCAGGTAAGAACAAAGAATCAAATTAAAGTTACCCATAATTTCATCACTCAGAGAAATATATTAACATTTGGATGTATATGATTGCTATGACTTGGATGTGCTTTGTCCCCCAAAGTTTCATGTGCTGTGAGCATGATAGCCAGGGTATCTGTGTTAAGTGGTTGGAGCTCTAAGAGGTGGGGTCTAGTATAAGGCACTCTGCTTTCATATAAGGATTAATGCTGTCCTGTAGAAGCACATTGTTAGCAAGACCATCCTGTGTTACTAAATATTAACAATTTACTAAATTTAAGTTTACTAACTATTAAATATTTAGTATCCACTATGTACATCGAAAATGTACTATTGGAATAAAATTTAAAAAAAAAATCTTAAACATAAAAAATACTAAATATTAACAACTTCTGGATCTATTTAAAATACACTAAATAGATAGGTATGTAAAGTAATTCTCACACCAGGAATTCTCAAAAGTGCTGTACCTTTCAAACCACGTCAGGGGCCACTCTACCTATGGAGAGTGTAAACAGCAGGAAGGACGTTACCTTTCTCTGCTAGTGTAACTCTTAGACCAGGCTTATTAAAAATGGTGTTAGGAAATCCCCATTAGGAGGTAAGATTTTGCTTACCTTTCGAAAACACATACTAACTGAGGGAGAAGTAAAGAATTTTAAATTGAACTAACACTGAAACTTGAAGAATTTTACAAGGTGGATAGTACAATGCTATATTCTAAGCAGAAGTCCCTGCTTGTAATAAATCTGCAAAGGTAGCTATGTTAATGAATAGTTAAAAAAGGAGGTGAAATCTCTCTTTCCAATATCTGAGGAGTATAAAATGGTAAAAGAAGAACATTTGACAAATGAACCCAATAAAAGAGTCTCTAATTGTGGAAAAGCAGTTTGGAAGTGATTTTGTAAATCAAAGGGAACATTTAGGATTAGGTCTGACAATGAAGACTGGAGTCCTGCATCTTTATCACAGCAAGAATGGTGAACCGTACAAGCTTAAAAGGTGGTCACATGAGAGAGGGAAGAGAATAGAATCTTGATTATAGTAAATTTAAGATTGGCCTGACTAAAAATGGTAAGTTTAGTAGAAAGGCAACGGAAATTACACTAGAACTTGGCGTAGCTCTCAAAAAGTAGACTCAATGAATAATAGCAGCCAATTTCACGGCTTTGAGAGCTCACAGAATCATCAAATATACATGCTTCATTCCTTTTAAAAGCTCTGCTTTCTAACCAGCTTTGATTTTGGAAATCTCTTTACAGACTCAAGTTAAGCCAGTTCTATTAATCTATTGCAAATGTGACTGATTTTCAGTAATGCACCCTTATGTCCCTTCAGGAATCATGCAAAACCAAAGTCAGTAATAGCATCAAGTATCCAAACTGCGATTATTGGGGTCCTAGTGAACACAAATTATTAGCTCTTGTCCACAAATTCCACTGACATAATAATGTAGCACCTTTCCTAGCACTAATACTCAGTAGGTAAAGAGGGCCCCTGGTCCGGTTTTAAAATATGTAGTTTCTTAAAATCCATGGCATGAGATTTAATTTTATGTAAGTACTTGTGTAATTTTAATACATAGATGTATCTTTTCATACATTTCTATATTACTCTATTCATGTTTTGTTTAAATGAAACAGAATTCTGTTTTCTGCTTATGTAATTTAGTGTAACACAGTAACTTCAAACATATATGTGTATGAAACTATTTTGATAGTTTGACAGTAGTTCAGTGTACTAGATCCCTAATACTGGGAGTGTAGTCCATAGACCAGAAGTATCTACATCACATAAGAGATTCTTAGAAAGGCAGAAAATTAAATAATGATCAATACAGGTTCACAAAATTGAATTCATGATACTATGTGGATGTCACATGAAAAGATCTGTGGTTATCAGCAACCTTTGAAGCTGTGTGTCTTTTCCAGTTTGGAAGGAAAAATAAATTTCATTAGCTAGGTCTTTTATTTTTCGATGACAGTAGATCAGCTCAGTATATATCAGAGTGCATTTCACAGCTCAGGTTGTTCTGTCTCTACCAGACTAGCAAAGCTATCACAGTGTTGTAAAGCTATTTGGAAGAAATTCAAATGCACTTGAACAAAATGGTGCTGAGTCTATTAGAAAGGAAATAAAATTAACTTAACATGACTAAATTTAATGAAACTATGCTGGTCCTCATGTTTTCCCTGGCTTATTTAAATAATGCCAAAGTCAATAATTTTTATTAGCTGCGAAATCATAGAACAGTTTTCTGTATTGTTCTATTCTATTTATTTGTTCATTGTAGAAAATTTGGAAAATTAAAGAAAATGTAAAGAACAAAATTAAATGTGTACATTCACTCCAACAAGTAATCACTATTAGCATTTTACTCTTCAAAACGGTTCAGAGTCTTTCCCCTTTTCCCACTGAAGCATCCGAGTACCTTCCCTTGCCAGGATTCACACAGTGGTGAATGAAATAGATGTGGCCCTGCCTTCATAAGATTTACACAGCCTAGTTAGGAGAGACAACGATCCCATTAAGTAGATTTTAAAAAGGTATTTACAGATTGTGTTAAGTGAAATAAAGTTAACAATCAGAGAGCCATGATAAAGAATAACAGGGGGTGGGGAGAAGGGTGGTAATTATTTAACTGTTTTGAGACTTGAAGTTCAGCTGGAGTTACAGCTTTTGGACAAAAGAAGAATAAGAGTGGATAAGGGACTAGGATTCTCTTCAATAAACTCGAAGTGTGGAAAACACTACACAGCACAGTAGGTTGGGTTCCCACATGCACTCTTTACTCAATGTGGAAACCTTGAGCTTGAAAATTAACATTAAAACTAGTTTGCAATACTGTTTTGGGGGCTGGGGACTTTGCTCAGTGGTTACAGCACCTGCCTACCAAGCACAAGGGCCTGAGTTCGATCCCCAGCACCAAATAAATAAATAAATAAATAAATAAATAAATAAATAAATAAAATAAAAAATAAAAAAAATTTAAAAAAAACAATTCTTTTTTTAGGGATGCTTTGATAGCCAAGATCATTTATGGGAAAAAGTTAAGAAAAAGATAACTTTCAGGTAAGTAGCATAGAAATTTCCTAATAAGCAAGTTAATAAATACATAGATGGAAGTATAATTCCATGAAAAAGTTTACACACTAAGCAAACTCTTGTAATTAGAACTAACAGAACAATTTTTAAAAACCTTAAAATAAATACATTCATGAATTTTAGAGACAAAGAAGGAAATGACAAATTTTGTGTTCCCCTGAACAGTAAGATGTGAAGCATGCACAAACAGATATAAACAATAATTGAGCAGAAATCTTAGAAATGAAAAAGTAATGGATATGAATACCAACAGAGAGGCTGACTATTACATTTGACACAAATGAACAGACAATCAACTGACTGGAAGACAGAACAGAAATTTCCCCTGACCAAAAAATAATGTATTCATTATGTATTGCAACATGTACTAAGAAAAAAAAGTAAGAAAAAAGAGAAAAGAAACCAAAGAATTACTACAGGAAGAAGAAAATGAGAAACTCTACCACAAGATTTAAGAATAAGAGAACAGAGAGAATGTAGAGCAAATATTGAAAGACCTTAGAGCAGAGAATACTCAAGAAAAGAGAACTTGCACAATATCAAGTTCCGTTTAAAAATACTTCTTCCTAAAAACACTGCAATAGAACAATATAAAGAGAAAGCAGAAAGAGTTAAAGAGAAATTTCAACAGACAAATAATTTTTTTTGAGATTAATTTTCTAGTTGCTTTCATACTGCAGTGTTTTCTTCCCTTGAATGACTCAACTACAATTTGAGAGTTCTAGGACCCAAGCAACCCCAAAACTATTTGGTTGAAAGGTTTTAAAGACGTTTTGTTTACACATGACTCACCTCACGCCATAAGAATTTTGCCATGTCTAAGCCAGACTTAAGAGAAGACATTTTCACGAAGATGTTTTGTGGTGTTTTTTTTGTTTAAAGACAAAATTCTACACTGTCTTATCCCATCTCTTTCCAGCAGCTCTTCACTCCCATAGCACTGGCAAAGATGACAGAGTGATTTTTCTTTCTATATTGCTACACCAACTCTGTTCCTTTTAAATTTTTGAAATTTAAGATTTATAGTACCACCGATAAATTGCCATTTATACCTTGAAAATATTACCTTAGCTACTTTTATATATCGGAGGACATAATATGTAACAGATATATTTGAGAAATAACAAGATTAATATGAAACATAATTCACTGGGAATGGATGAAAACACAAATTACAAAGCAGTAGTGAATGTCAATTATTTTGCTGGGGAAACAATGAGGGCAACTGTTTCCATCAGATTGAGTCACCACAGCAAAGTATCATGAACTGGAAATGTATTTCTCACTGTTCTGGCTGTTGGAAGTTGGAGATCAGGGTGTTAGCAAGGTTGAGTTCTGTTGAGGACCCATTTCTGACTTTCAGGCTGCTGATTTCTCATTGGACTTTTACCTGCCAGAGAGTAGAGAGAGGAAGCAAACTTCCTATTGACTCTTATAATTAATCACATTCACAAGGGCTTTACCCTCATTAACTTGGCTAACCCTAACTGCATCCTGAAGGCCCTACCTCCTAATATCCTTACACCAGAGGGTAGGGTTCAAACACAAGAATTTGAGGGAGACACAAACACTGAATTTCTAACAAGGACTAATGCCAAAGTATTCTTAGTTTAAAAATTTCTTCCGTTAATATTAGGCCTCTGAAATCTTAATATATTCATATTCTGGAACACTATGATAAATTTAACATCCACCTACATTTTCTTCTGAGTTTTCATCTCTGCCATTTTACATTTAGCCCTTTTATCCATCTGAAATTTACCTTGGTATTTCATATGAGATGAAGATTTACTTATGGTTTCCAAATGCTTATCTTCTCTACACAGTTTAAAAGACTATTTTTTCTTCATTGGTTTTTAGTGATTGATTTTTAATGTTTGTTTTGTAATAAAGTGTGCTTCAGGGAAATCTAGTCTATTCAATTTATCTCTGTTGATTCTTGTATCAGTACCAAACTCTTTTAATGTTGGTGATTTATATTTCATTTTAATATCTTGTTGAGCAAATCTCTCTGCAAAATCTTTTTTCTTCTTCAAAAGGTTCCTAGCTCTTGTAAGTATTGACCTTTTCTTTCCAGATGAATATTAGAATATATTTTCTATATTTATGTGATATTTTGATTTGAATTGCTTCAAAACAATGAACTGATTTTATAAAAATGAATTTTTAATAATATTTACTATCCCTACCCAAAGGGATCATTAAACATTGATCTCTAGTCATTACAATATTTTCTAAAACTTCTTCATATAGCTTTCTTAGTTTTCTTTGTTTAGGTCCAATTAATCTTTTTATGGGTACTTCTAGACATTTTATATCTTTTGTTCCTATTATAAATGCAATCCGTATGTAATTAATTACTCTCCCATTTTTATCTTTTAAATGATTATCGCTTTATGCTCTGATATTTTAAACTAAGAGTGCTTTAAAATTCTTATTTGATTTAATTTTGTTATCCTTCGTTTCTGGTGTATAGTCCAGATAGATCATTAGGTCATGTTGTATTTTTCAAGGTTTCTTTTTTTTTCTTTTGGCAGTTCTGTTATTCAGAGTATAAAAGTTCATACCTGTTACTTTTTCCTGGTGAAATGTAACTTTTATCCAAGAATTATATCTTGACTTGGTAAAGAAGCTTAGGTCACAACCTTTATCCCTCAGAACTCTTTAGACATTTCTTCACTTTCTTCCAGTGCTCAATATTACAGAGCAGAAATCTGATACTAGATTGGTTTTTGTTCTTTTGTCAGTTGCCTTGGTTTTATCTGCTGAGTTATATGTAGGATTTTTCTTTGTCTGTTTAAATCAAAAATATCACTAGGGTGAGTCTATATGTTGTTTTCTTTTCATTAACTTTAACTGAAATACAACAAATTTTTTGATCATCAGTCTCCTTTTTATCGCAGAAAAATTTTCTTCTATTATACCTTTAGTTATTGTTTCAGCTCCATTTATTTTAGTTTCCTGCTCAGGTTAGCCAGTTAGCTGCAAATGGAACCCTTATTCTTTCTTCTCCCATCCTTTATGCTCTTTCATTGTTTCTATCTCTTAGTCATTGTCCTCTATAACTTAGAGGAAAAAAATTGCTTGGCAAATTTAGGGTCTGGCAAAGAGAAAGGGATAAACAAATGGTAACGCCATAATTGTTATTATAGTCATTGCCCTCCTTTACTTGGCCTTCAGTTAGTGAATGAAGGCATGACATTTCATTGGTGTGGATCTTTGAGTTATAGAGCATTTTATGGTCATTATTTAATTTTTTCTTCATAACAATCCTTAGAAGTGAGAAAAATGCTACAATGTGTGATTATTTTACGAATAGAGAAACCAATATGCAGAAAGGTTAATTTGCCTAAGATCGCACAGCTGGGTCCGGATGGATCTAAGAACAGAGACAGCATTTTGAAGTGGTTGCTGATTTGCTCCTCCTTCCTCTCTTGGGCAGCTTTGCTCCACGGTTACTCTTTCCCTTTAGAATATAAAATCCTACAAAGAAAGCATTAGCTATAGAATTTCAGCTTGAGGGATTTGTACTCTCAGGAAGCAACAAATCATTATTTGTCACTTTTTCTTTGTTTAGACAGACATCTTGGCATTTTCTTTTCTTCAAACAGATATTCTAATCACTTGAGCCCCTTTAAGCAATATAAAGCAATTGTAATCACATATGTCCTTGATCCTTCCTGTTGGTCTCTTTTCTAAAAATAGAACCCTTGCTCAGGATTCCTTATGAAACAGTACAGTTGAGCCTTTGTGTTTTAAAATCCTTATTATTTGAAAATAGGTTTATCTGCAAACTGTGACACCAAAAGGGGAAAAAAGGAAGAGAGAAAGAAAAGAAGAAAAGCATCACTGCAGATTTTGACATATCTCACCCCTTTTATAAAAACTTTCCTCACACACTAAATGACAGTTGAACATTTAACTCTGAAATACCACATTTCACATTTATTGGTACGAATACGATTATCCTTTTAGGATCTAGAATAGCACATCCTTCATTGTTTGTTAAGGACTGAGGCATTGCATTTCTGAATTGTGTTATACGAACATTGCATAGTGAATTTAGATAGGAAATCTTTGTATATCTTATGTAGCCTCACGTTGTTGTACTGGCAGGAAGCTCTAGCCCTACTCTTGTTCCTTTCCTCTGCCCTTTAGCCCTTCTTCATAAAGACACAAATGCAAATACACACGTGTGTGTGCACACACACACACACACACACACACACTCACACATCATGGCCCCTTATAATCCTGGAATAAATGAGACAACATGAAGATTGAACTTGTTTGGGAGATTCTTTTACCCAAGTTTTTTCATTATTTTCTCATCGCTGGGATGAAATACCCAACATACACAATTTAAAGGCAGAGGAAAGGTTTATTTTGCCTCATATTTTGTAGAGGTTTCAGTAGACAGTCAGTTCCAAGGCAGGGCAGCATGGCACAGGGGCATGGCAGAGGAGAAACAGCTCATGCATGGCAGTGGGAAGCAGAAAGCTGTATCAAGGGAGGAGGGAAGGTAATAGACCTGTCCAGGCCACGTCCCCAGGGGTCCGCCTTCTCCAACCAGGCTTCACCTGCCAACATCACATTTAGCTATATACACACTAGTGGACTAATCCACTGATGAATATCACAACTCATGTTCCAATAATTACCCAAAGCCCCACCTATGAGCACATAAGACTTTAAGGGAACATCTAAATATAAACCGTATGTTATGGCTTGTATCTAGATGTCCCCTCAAAGCCTCATGTGGTCATAGGTGGGACTTTTCGGAGGTGGCTGGAGATTGGGTGTGTGAAGGTGGATTAAGGCTGTGATACTGGGATTAAGGGTGTGTGGTGCTGAATTAGTCCAGTGATTGGTTTATCATAGTTCTGGGTGTGTGTAATGGGAAGGTCACCCTGATTGTGGGTGGCACCACACAAAGGCTTTTAGCCTGGATGGGATAAAAGGGAAAGGGAGGCTTGCTGTTGTTGCTTGCTGCTTCTTGCCTTCTGCTTCCACAGCATGGTCTCTCCTCTCCAATGCCCCTCTGCCATGCCAGCCTGCCTTGTAACCAGCTGACTATGGACTGAAGCCTCCACAAACTGTGAACTGAAATAAACTTTTCCCCCTTTAACTTTAGGTTTCGGGTATTTTGTCTCAGCAATGAGAAAAGTAACTGAGACTCCATAACACCCTCTGAAGCCAGAAAACCTGCTGGAGAGAGCTGTGTGAAACATCCTGTTCATCTTGAAGTACGTATTAACATCTTTATCTATGGTGAAGAACAGGTGCAGAGAGTTTTGCTCTCTGCCCCTTCAGGGTAATGGCCACATGTATTGGTCAGCTTTTCCTTTGCTGCAACAAAAAAACCTGACATGTGCAATGTAAAGGAAAAGAGGCCTTAACTGGCCCATGGCTTCTGAGATTTCAGTTGGTGCTTGGTTGGCTCCAAGACGGAAATCTCATGGTAGAAGAGAATGACTGAGGAAAGCTACTCACCTTATGGCAGCCAGGAACCAAAGAGAGAAGGAAGGAATTGGGGACAAGAACACGATTTCAGGCCAAGCCCCCAGTGACCCGCCTCCAACTAGGCCTGACCTCCTAATAGCACATTCAGCTCCTAAACTCATCAATGTATTAATCCATGATCCAGTCACCTTCCAAACACATGAGACGTGGAGGGACATTTTAGATCTAAACCAAAACACCAGAATAATTCTTCTCTGGTTGAGACTCAAAGAGAGGGATAGGAAATTTCCTTGAGCAGTTTTATTAATTCCATCCCCAATGTACCTCTCTTCAGTTTAATTTTCACCATCTGTGACATTTCATTCCTTCAGTATATACATATTTGCAGTGAGTATTTCATGTGCCTGCCATGTGTCAGACTCTAGGTTTGTTTATCTCAGAATCGGAGTCTGAGACTTTATAAGCATCACTTTTATGCTCTTTGTGTTTTCTTCTGAAAATCCCAGTCTCTATCCATTCTTCCAAGGCCTCTTGGCCTTATCTTTACTATGTCAGCATCTTCAAATGCAACCAGTACTTGACAGGGACAAGCATGTTTGTAACAGGGCACATCTGTGTATGTGGACTTCAAGAAAATAGTAATCCTGACTGAAGCTAATTAATAAATTTGATCCTTTTAACTACCCTTCCCCATTAGAGATTTCCTTGAGACCTTGGGGAACTTTGGGTTTTGCTTTAAATTAGAAGGTCATGCCATTTCACATGAGAATTCGTTCCCCCACATATCCTGAATTTGACTGACTTTGTTTTGCGAACTATATACCAGGCAGTACTCGGGTCCATAGTGATAATAAATCGCTTAGTGCATAGAGTTCTCACAAGTGACACCTTGACATTTTGACACTTCTTTTTTGCAGTAATATAATTAGTAAGTCACTACACTTGGAAATGACCTCTGCATACAGAGGAGGCAGTTAAATTCACCAAGAGTGCTCAGGCACCATAAATTATTTCTTACCAAACCTATCTTCCATAAATAATGCACCTCAGCAAGAGAAACACTATTTTAAAAGACACTCAAGGAGAACTCAACCATCTTAATTTGACATCTGTTGCTTAGTGGTGTTTACAATAAAAAATTCTAGATCTGAATTTGGTTGCCTTAACTAATCATCTCTGTACAGTACTGGGGAAAATAACTGAAAGGTGACACAAAACTGATCTCATAGATATGTGATTTTAAATAAATAATGTAGAGGAAAAGGATAAGCTGGATGTGGTGGTACATGCTCGTAATCCGAGACACTAGGGAGGCAGAGGCAGGAGGATCATAAGTTGGAGGCTAGCCTGGGAAAATTAATGAGACCCTGTCCCAAAATAAAAGTTTAAAAAATGGGTCAGGGGTATGATTCAGTGGTAGAAGGGTTATCTAGCATGTGGGAGGCCCTGGGTTCAATCTTCCTTTCTATGGACTCCTCATTCCCACCCCAACCCCCAAGAAAAGAAAGAAAAAAGGAAAGAAAAAAGAAAGGAAGCATAGATGCTGAATTAGCCATAAATTCCTAATTTCCTAAAGACTGAACTATGGAACATTTCAGACTAGTCCTCCCTCACCCTGAAGTTTCTGCATTTAAAAAGAGGATAGTGAAGAACATCAATATGTGGGGTTTTTTTGTTATCCCAAATAAATCTGTTGTTTTTAAAAAGATAGTAACAATAAAAGAGAAAAATAAATTCCTTTAACTCAAAGTGATCTGACAGAGCTCTTTGGTAAACATATCAAGTGAATGCCAAGCTATTTTGGACCCATGGTTATTTTTTGTTTGCTGATAATTTGTTTTGCTTTGTCTTCTATTACACAATTCTCAATTTTATTGTACCTCGAATATTTAATTGTTCTGATCATTAAAATTTAGGAAAGTAGAGCTGTCTTCTGAAGTTAAAGCAAGCAGCCATCCCAGTATCCCTGAAGCCCTGAAGGGCATTTGTGTGTTGTCCCTCTGTTTGAGCAATGTCCTCTTTCACCAGGCTCATCGTATTACCACTGACGAGCACAGAAGTTAAATTTGGGGTATCTCCACTTTCCATTTGATCGCTCCTTCCTTGATCTCACCCACATTTACTTCAGCTATAAGCTTATGCTACTGAACATGGGTGGTAGAACCATGTGATTAAGTATTCGACAAAAACCGGTACATTTGGCTGATGGATGCGTGGTTATATCTCACTATGAAAGCATCCAACGTGACATTTCCAGGGTGCTGAAGCTGGAGTATTTTTTTAGAATTGCCTAATTATCTGAAACATACTTTGATTTCCTATAAGTACTGATAGTATTTATAATAGCTACAAATGGAAAAGCTAATTTGGATTAAATGAAACAAACATGCTTATTGTCTGAAAATCACATGGAAAAGAATCTTATCTAAGTTTCAGGGGCACCTGCCAGTACTCTGATCCTTTCAGTTCATGGTCTCTAAAGTGTATTCCTTCCTCTAGTCTCTCAACACCTGCCAAGGGGCAGAAACAACCGATTAGTGCCCATAAATTCCTGAATTTCACTTGTAGTGAGGATTTGAGTGATAGAAGTGCTTAGGTAAGAGAAAAGACACGTTAACTCGCTTCTCTTCTCTCATGGGATGAATGCAATGGATTCTTCCATAATCCTGCTTCCTTGTAATGCCAAACTTTGATTTTCTTTTTTCTTAGGTTGTGGGTTCTAGAAACAAGCACAAATTAGCTTAGTACTCTTAACAGTTATGTAGCCACTAAAGATCATTTTTCAGTGTTAAATGGTTGATGTTTTCATAATTTTTCTATCTATATAGGCTTAGAGTTAATACATATACAGTGTTGTATCAATTCTTTACATGAAAAAAGACAGGATGTGAACAGTGAAGACTGGAATAGTTTCATTTTTATAAAATGATTTAATAATATTTACACTAGAATGTATAAGATTTGTTAGAATTTCCTCTCCAAGTGTAAGCCTTATTTATTTAACATTGATTTCAAAATCTTTAAATTTTATATTCTGTATTAGTTACTTTTCTAGAGTCAATGGTTTGCAAGAGAGCAGATTTAATACAGGACATTTACAAGTTACAACATTTACACACGCAAGCCAAATGCAGGGAAAGTACAGAATGTCTATCTATGCACTGGAGACCCAAAAGGTTCAATCAAGGGCTGGGAGCCCATGGCCCTGTCCCCACTGTACATCATCCATATCTGTGCTAAAAGACTGAAGAAATCTATACTGGAACCAGGATACAATGCTCGAAGCAGAGATGAGGACCAGAGCTCACCTGAAGCAAACAACAGCCATCCCCAATGACCGCAAGGCCCTGATGCTCCTTCTGTGATGGGAACAGCCGAGTTCCCTTCTGGAGAACCAGCCGCAACAGAGCTTCTCTGGGAAACAGCTAGCCACTATCTTCTGCTCCCGTTCTCCTTTATGTTGTGTAGGCAACAATCCTCAGGTGGCTCCTCTATGCTCAGAACTGCACCAACTCAGTCCAGCTGGGTGTTCCTGCTCAGGTTGACCACAATAAAGTCCACCACATATTCTTTAATCATAAGTTATATTTTAAGTTTAATATTATTTTTAATATTAAAAGGAAATAATTTTACAATCAGGTCAACAAAGTTTTACTTTTAAAATGTGACTTACCTTGTTATAAAGATAAAATTTCACACTCTGAATACAACCACTTTTTAAATGTTGATATAGTTATTTTAATGAATATAAGTTATAAAAAATTTTTGATTACAACAGTATAAAGACATTGCTACAGTAAAGGTGAGAAAAATAAATCTCTTTGAATAAGTATAGAATAATTTATGAATTAGATATATCTTTATTTTGTTGTGTCCAAACATTGTCGGTCAATCAGAAGAACACCCAGACCTACATAATATTTTTAGTTACTTTTGACAAGTATATTTTTGACAACTTTCTGTGATAAAATTTTCAGACTTTCATGCATTTTTTGATATAGGTACTATGGAGCTATTGTTGTCAATATTAGAAAATATGTTTCATTTAACTGTTTAATAAGATTATATATAATTTAAAAAGGTTTATGTATATTGGCCTCCATTTGCCTTTTTTACGCTGAAGTCCTGCAAGTAGTAGACTTACTTATCAATCTCATTTTACCAATGAGGAAACTAGGATTTAGAAAGGCAAAGAAACATGCACAGTGGTGTGTTGGTAAACAGTCTTTCTAAAGTAAATTAATGAGTGGTCTGAAAAACCTTATAGTATTTGAGGATTTCTGTGGTAAAAACTGTCTCACCCTGGTTGATTTCAAGATGACAATGTTTCCCCAACCATCTTTTTAAAAATCTCCTGAAAATTTAAATAGGCTGTCATCAGTCAGCACAAGCCAACTCCAATACAGGGTTAATAGGCGATTGGAGCAGATGTCTGTTTCTGGGCTGTTCTTAGCCTCCTGGCCACTGGCCCCCAGGCATGAGTGTATGCTCATAGCATCTCATTCCATAGACTTCTAATTGAGAGGTGACTTCACTAATCTACCTGGCCTGAGATCCTTTCACTCTTTCCCACCTTTGCCGACTTTGAGTTTGAAGAAGGCTAAACACAAAATAAATTTCAATGCATACCTAATAGGTGTGATAGGTTAATTGCAAATTCACATAGTTATGAAGTGGTTCCAATCACAGTTCATTGAGTTTTTACTGAGGGATCATTTCAGGGCCGTAGGGACTTACCCATTAGTGATGAAATGATTTGCTTAAGGTCGCTAAGAAAAGTCTCTTTAAATCAAAACCTCAAGATATACATCTGTATTAGGAGAATCATTGGAACCTATGGCAGCAAGAAGAACACACTTTACTTTCAAATACATTCTTCTGGGGAAATAAAAATGAGTGTAGACTATCTAGGAAAAAGATCATCATCCATGTTAAAACCATTGCTAGTTAGTCAATGGGAAATCCATGGCTTAGGTTCCAACAGGACACTTCTCTGGCAGAAGGCCCCTCTCGCCCAACTAATCCTTCTGGAATTTGAAGAAGAATCAGCACAGTAAAGTAGAATTTATATGTTACCTGGTTTATGTTGGAGTAGAGGAGTGTCTCACCCACTGTCTCTTTAAAGTAGCAATTTCTGACCATTCCAGAAGTAATTATGCATGAATTTTATTTGTTTGCTTCATTTGTTTGGGTATTTTTTTTTCTTTTCAGTTGATCTGTTGAAAGAACAATAATGAGGAAAAGATGAGAAAGGTGGCCTTGCTAATCAAGTAGAAAAAGCAAGTGACTTAGCTGTCTGAGAAGTAGAAAAGTGGAAACATAATGCATTTTCTAAAAACACATAGAAAATGCCATTAGAAATCACTTAGCTGCTGGAATCCTGCTACTGTACATGAGCTCTCTGAAGTCCGGAGTGAATGCAGAGCTAGGGAGATATGTCCTGTTGGGCTTTGGAAGCCTGATAGGCGACATCGAATTGAGGCTTTTCTGAAGGCGTGTTCATGGCCAGAATCACACTGAATGTCAGGTGAACACATGGACTCAAGCTGGAAGTTCAAGACCAAGAGGCGATGAGAAAATAGAAATCCAATTGGAAATATCCTAGTATTCAGAATACAGGTTAGGATTTGAGTCACTGGGCCTTTTTGGTGTGGCTGCCTGCCGTACCCAAAGTCGAGTAGTGAATTATTTCAGCGAAGAAGCTGCTGCCTTCTACAGCAGAATATGGAAAGACTGGCTCAAAATAAAGGGCCTGGGTTGAAAACCCACCACCTCTCCTGCTCCTATATATAGTTCAGAACCTCTACCTATCCCTGGGAGTAAATTCTGCTCAGAAGAACTAAGTGTGCATATATATCTACTCCAGATGATCGTTTCAAAAAGCAAATTTGGGAAACATAGATGCTGCATCTGGCTATTTAAAATACGGTCCAGGCTATCTGTATCTGCATCACCTTGGAGCTTGTTAGACATGCAGAAACTCAGCCCCACCCTTTATTCTGAGTCATTTTAACAAGATCTCCAGGTGATTTATGTGCGATTTAACATTTGAGAAGCCCTGTTCTAATTTCCTACCATCATAGCCAAATAATCATCTGGTCTGTTCTTGATCACTTATGAGCAATTACACTTGGAGGACAGTGTGGGAAGGATATCGCTTTGCTAAATGTCTGTAAATTTAGTGTTTTGTTTGTTTGTTTGTCTGTCTTATGCTTGAATTTGCCCATCATCATCGAGGGTGGTATGAAATGTAAAAGCTCAACACACAAGTGTAAACAGTGGTTCACATAGTGCAAAAAAAAAACTTTGTTGCTATTTCTGAAGAGGAGAGAATGGAAGGTACACAGCATAGGAAATTTCATCCGGGTGAATGAGGTAAATAAGATAATGTTCCTCTCAAGCACATCACTTGGAAGATCTGTTGGATTAATCTTTTCAATTCTTCAAAACTACGCATCGAGGATGCTCCTTTCTGCTGCTGTGATGGTATGAAAAGTGATCAACTGGTATGTGTGAAAACTCACATTGTCTTAGTAAGTTCAGTGAACTATGAACCATCACGATACACTTTCTAAAATCTTTATTCACAAACAATTTGGATTTAACCATTTCAATTTCATGCAGCTCTAGGTTTTACCATCTTCTCAGAGGCTCTTAAGTATATATTGACTTACAAATTACTGTTCAGGCGGTCTTCAATGCCCTTCCTATTTCACACTCAGTTTTCTGGTATGGGCATTTGCTATAATATGAGCTTACGTTTACTGGACAGAATGTCACTTATCATAAGTATGTATTTTTGTAGCAGTGGCTTTTGAAATTTGTTAACTCCTCACTGCATTATTATTATTCTTTGAGTTAGTCTTTTTTATTGTTGGTGCTGTTGTTGGAGATTGAGCCCAGGGATTCCTACATGCTAGGCAAGTGCTCTACTTCTGAACTATATCCCCAGCCTACTGAATCATTTTGGATGACTCCTATTAGAGGACAAGAAACACATTGCTGAATTATAATGAATAAATAGAGCTAGCATGTAATGCTTTATAATTAATGAAACATTTTCAATACCTACTCTTATTTGATGTTGGGAAGAAATTATTAGTTTTCTTCTTAGTACAATTGAATAAATTAAAACTAAGTTGAGTTTAGGAAATAGCCCAAGGTCACAGCAAATGACTAATGAGTTAGACCCTTGTCGAGTCTGAGTCTTTGTATCCTCTGATTTGCTTTCCAACAAACCACAATGTCTTCTTAACGTGTTGGAGACTGACGTGAGGGCTGCTGTATTCTGTTCAGCGTTAGGCTGAATTGTTTGTTGCCATTCAATTTTACTGCCAGCCCATTTGCATTTTTCCCTTTTTAAAAAGTTTTCATTTTTATTATTACGTTTGTAGTACATAATAATTACATTTATCTTGGGGAGTTATACCTGTACATAACACATTTTAATCCTTTTTTCATCTCCTTCCCTTCATTTGCATTTCAAATGAAAAGCCAGCAACTGCTTCTTTTTACCCAGAATTCCCTTCCCACTAGAGTTCCAGATTAAAGTCCACTAAGGTCACTTGCGTACTATTTGTAATACTGAAAGGAAGTACAGGACATTATTTTCAGGAGGCAGATGCAGGCAGCCATGGGCAAACCTGGGGTTTGAAACTACTTAGTGAGGAGTTTCATGAGAATCACTTACATTTTGAGAGGCTTTCACAAAAGCACTAAGGAACAACATTTTTTGGTGTTTTTTCACCTGCTAGAAGACGTCCTTGACCTTTTCATCCCCAGAACTTTTAATTCTTGTTTAGGTTTCCAAGTCTGAGGGAAACAATCTTCACATTAAGAATCCATTGAGTGGTTTCTGTTTCCCTGTTTAATCTTTGTCAGATACAGAATTCTAAGTGAGAAGAGCTTTCTCCATTTTCCTACAGTTTCTAAAGCGATAATATTTCCACATCTATTTCACGTCCTAATTGTTTTTCTAGATGTGAAATTGATATTTTAACTATAGAATTCCTGGAAAGCCACCCATCTTAACGGCAAATATGTACTATTATTTCACATAGGTGTACCATACTTTATTCACTTATTCCCTTTGATGAACGTGTAGAATTTTTTCTATTTTTAGCTATGCTCTATACTATTGTGATTAAAATCTGTTTGCATTGATATCTGTGTGAATTTTGCTCCTGTCTTAGGTCACTTCTATTTCTTCATTGCTGAAACAGTTGCTTTCTACGAGTCAGGCATTGTGTTTAGACACTGAGGAGCTGGCTTGAAACAAAATATGGACTCCTCCTTAACCGGCCACAGTTTAGTTGGACTACAGTACAGTCAAAAGGCAAATAGCAAAAAACTGTTATGACCACTGCGCACAGGAATATATACTTACACAATATAATCTTCTGGAGGAAATGGCATTTACTGACATTAGGGAACAGAGAGGAATGAAGCAATATAACATGAGGGCAGAAGCAAAACCATGTTGGTGAGAGAACAGGGGACTTTGAAGGAACTGAAAGACGTTCATAATGCTGAATGCAGAAAGCAAAAGTGTCACAGGAGAGAGTAGACAAGTCCTGAGGGGACAGATTGTTGTGGGTCTGGTAGCCCATCTTCGAGGTTTGGGATTTTAAATTGAGTGCAATGGGAAGCCGCTGGAGAATCTTCAACACTGAGATGGGAAACATTTGCTAGTAGTAGGGTGGTTAAAGAGAAATAATAAATTTGATGTCAGACATGGTGATATCATGGTTCCTATAGGACATCCAAAAACATCTCCCTAGTAGGCTGTGGGGTAGGTAGGTCTTCATCTCCAGAAAGGAGCTCTGACTGGAATGCTCAAAATCACCGTTACAGTAGCCCCCTTTCTCTGCAGTTTCAGTTACCCATGGTCATCTGTGGTCTGAAAATAATAAATTCCACAAAATTTTAACTTTTCTCATAGTATAATTATTCTATTTTGAGCAAAGTTGTTAATTTCTTACTCTGCTTAATTTTATAAATTAAACTGTATCATAGGTATATAGGTATAAGAGAAACAGGGTTCGGCAAAACTCACTGCTTCATGAATCCACTGGGAGTATTGGAACGTATCCTCTATGGATAAGGGGGTGACACACAGTATGTATTGAAATTAGATTTGTTTAAGTGGTTGGGGTCACCTGTGGCATTCTCTAGCTACTGCTTGCATCAGAGTTGTCCACCATCTGTTGGAAATAGATATCCCTAAGTGCTACCCTAGATCTGATGAAGCTGACTGTGGGAGGTACTTACACAATTTCCGTTTTTAAACTAGCTGCCAGGTGATTTCTTTGAATACAAAAACATGAAAGTCATGGTCTAGCTAGAGTCCGTATCAGGAATTCTCAGCCCTGGTTATACATTAGGATCAGCTGGAGAGACGAAAAGTCTTACTTAGGCACAGGAACATTGCTTGGCACATGAGTTGACCTTTTCCCAGCTCCTTAGTCTCAGTTTACCCCAACTTCTGCTGCGTGTAGCCATGCATTCCCAACGTTGGCACAGCAGTAGCAAACTGCTTCAAACACCAACAGCTGTCTCCCTCATATGGTTCTGTGGGCAACTCATTCTCACTTAACACTGCTCAGTCTCTGCGAATCAGTTCACGTAATATCTCCTCCAGGAAGGGCGCCCTGATGACCCCACCAGAGGATTTTCATACGTCTTAGCATTTAGATCCTTACTTCGGCATCGGCAGTTTGCACATTTTCTTCTTCTCTAGTGAGTGAGATCTGTAGGATTGTGTTTCATTAAACTCTTCTTTCTAGTTCTCCAACTCCTGCACTGTGCCCACCATGCAGCAAACATGCAGGACATGCTGTGTTTGTGCAGCTGAACTGAATTCTGACTCTGTTACTTGTTAGTCCATGTAACTGTGCAAACTGAGTCACCTCTCAGACTGCCAGTTCCTTAATCGGTGACTCAGAGGTGTCTTCTGTTCTACCTACATTATATCATGGGATTTTTATGCAGATTATATAAGATTAAAGATGGAGAGGATCCTTAGTGTAACATAAAGAATGCTTGGTATGATGTGAAAAAGTCTGGTACCCTGAATTATTATTATACAATGATAGTTTTAAGTACAATATTGTATTTGTATGAGGGTTTTAACTTTGGAAGATAAATGATGGTATCGTCATCACTCAAAGTGCTTGTGGAGCTTATGTTTTAGCACTGTTTTGTTGGTT
>PVJO010026977.1:0-20319 GCA_004026905.1 Hystrix cristata | reverse complement strand
GGCGGTTACCAAGCACCTCCCCCCCGCTTCGTGTGTCCAGGGCGGGAGGGGGAAATCTCTCTGTCGCCTGGCAACGGATGTCGCAGGGCGGGCTCAGTTTGCAGGCTTTGTCCCGGTGCGGGGGTCTCTCTCTCACCTGCAAGCTGTGGAGTTTTAACACTTCAGTTTTTTTTAAAAATCCCCTAGAAACAATACTTCCTTTAATAAACCCCATAGGCCTGAGTACAAGACTAGATATGAGCTTGGTATCTTCTCAAATTGAATGTTAGGATGTATGACTGACTGTGCGGTCAGGACAGTGAGGAATATCTGTGCCCTACTGAGGGCATATATCTGCACTCTGACCTGAGTTCAGGTACTGAAGGGGTTACTGAGCAGAGTTCTCTGGGTATCTAGAGAAGAGGCTCAGGAGGGAATCTGGTTTAGAAGTCACCCCCTTTGCTTCATGAGTTATTGCTACCCTTAGAAGCCAAATTATCCTACAGTGAAGCTGTCAAACAAATTCCATATAAATACAAGCAATATTCTGTAGTTGAATGAGTTTTACAATCAGTTTAGGAAATAGTTCAAACCATGTGATTCAATTAAGAGGATAAAAGCACTTACTCACTGTTTATCCAGAAAGCTAGGGAGATTTCTGATAACTTTCTATAATTTTCCTTTATTGATTTTGTACATTGCAAAAGTACTTGCATGCTGCTGTGACTAATTGGTCTCTTGCATTCCTAAACTGCACATAGTAGGAAAAGCTGGCTTAGGAATCTGTTTTCTGGTACTTTAAAAGTAGAAAATTGTAACTATAATATTATTTGTCTTAACAGATTGTGAATGGTCTTCTTAGCTCAAAGTCATTATGTTCATCACTAAAACATACTAATGTATACCTACTCAATTAAGGCAGATAAAAGGCATATTTGGCAAAGGTTTAATAAGCCAGAAAATTTGAAGAATTACTCATGTAAGATCAGATTTTATATTGTCATTGTACCTACAGGCTCTTCAATAGCAGTAGTATACTACAGAGGTTAGCAAACTATGACCAGGGGACCAAATCCAGCCCACTGCCTCTTTTTGTATATAAAATTTTATTGGAACACAGTGCAATACATTCATTTACATTTGTCTATCGCTGCTTTCACGCTACAGTGGTTGAGTTGAGTTGGTGCAAAAGAGAACACATGGCCCTCATAGCCTAAAATATTTAGTGTCTGGCTCTTTACATAAAAAGAAAATTGTTGACCTGGTATAGTACCGGGGAGAGTAGTTAGTGGACCTCAATTCAGTGTACCCATGGTTGGCAGTGACTTTAACAGACTGCTAAGCCTCTCTGTACCACAGTTTTCACATCTGCAAAATGAATCTCTTAGAATGAACCAGCTCTAAGATTGACTCTCAAACCCTAAAAAAATTCTATGAAAATGTGAACAATTTTGGAACTATTTTGCTGTTTTACATAATAGCTTTGCATTGAGATTTTGAACCATGTGTGGTCACTGAGTTTAGGGAACTAACAAAACTGCTAGCCATAAGACAAAGAAGGAATTCACTACTATTGTTTTGAAAGAATTTACCTCTCAGGGCTCTTTTAAATAATGTTTCTCTAATGGTACAAGTGTTTATTTATAGATCTTTCACTTTATTGGGTATACCACCCCCCATAGTAGTAGGTAGAATAGGTCTTAAAACATACAACTAGCATGTAAAGAAACTCAGTTGAACTTCACTTGTGAATAAAATAAAGCATCTCTAAAATTCTAGTTTCAGTGTGTGGGAAACATATATATAAAAATTCCATTCCCACCCGACTTTTAGGGAACATGTATAATATGTAAAGTGAAATTAGATTCTTCTATAGAAAGAAGAACTCAGTATTCACTAGTGTTTTTTTCAACGTGGTTGCTGTAATTCTGCATTCAAATCTTTCTGCATTAACTTTGGACTTTTGGAAGTCTAAAAGGTTCCCTGCAATAGTAGCATCAAGATTGCTTCTATTTTTTGTTCTTCCCTTTCTACAGTCTGTAAGAAACCCTAGGATGATGCCCCAAAAAGTAAACTTTGTGGACATCTATTTCTATTAATGTTTTCATGTATTTGTTAGCAAATGCCTACACACATAAGAGATTTAACTTCTTTTTTCAGAAAAAAATCGAGAGTTCAATATTTAAAAATCAGCTGGAGACTACTTTAGATTTAGACAACTTATGTGACTTGATACCTAAGCTGCCTAAATGAGCAATTCCGTGTAAACCAGCAAAAGGCCATGCCTGAATTCTGGCTTTAATATGTTAGTAGGACTAGTGCACTAGTGGGACTAGTTTACAAAATGCTTTACAGTTCACAAAGCACTTGCCTATACATTATGACTTTTGACAATCCTGTAAGGTAAGGTAAAGTATGTCAGATCTAATATACTCAGTTTACAGATAAGAAACCTTGAGAGAGGTTAAATGATTTAGTCAAGCAATACCATGTAGCTGGAAAGGAGAGCACCAGGGAACAAATTCAGAAGTTTTATTATTCTTCCCATTACTGAAACAGTAACTCCCATCCTTTTTCCACTCAGCAGTTCTATGGGAAATCAGGCACTCAGTATCAAAGTGATTCTCAGTTAGAATTCTGAGGGGGCTATGCATGTGGTTTAAGGGTCACAGGTAGTTCATTCTGATGTGGCCTGATGGAGAATCCATGTAGAAAGGGTATATGACTCATAATCCTACTACCTGTTACTATTAGCATTCTCATGTATGTTCACTCTTTTATGTTTACCTGTTTCCAAAAATGAGATTTTCGTATAACTCATCACAAACATCTTTCCATTTCATTAAGCACCCTTCTGTAGCATCTTTTTGTAATAACTATAAAATATTCCATTATGTAGTATACATTTGAGCTCAAGGTATAATTAGTTCATACACTTTTGCAATTCCCAGCAGTGTTATTCTGGTATATGCATATGTAATTTATTTAGCGGAATTCAAAATTATTTTAAAAGCTACTTCTAGCCAATATCTCCTGTATGTTTGACTGTCAGAATAATTGTTAAGATAAATAACCATTTAATTTTTTTATATTTGTGTGTGTTTGTTTTAATAATATGTTTTTTCATCTCTTTACTTTAGGGTGCAGTACTAGCCGCTGTGTCAAGTCACAAATTCAACTCGTTCTATGGGGATCCCCCTGAAGAGTTGCCAGATTTCTCTGAAGACCCTACCTCCTCAGGTAACTGGATAGTTCATTCATTCCCTGTGCAAATCCCAGGTGTCTGCATCTTTTCTCTTCCACTAGGAATAAACTTTTTCTGTGAATTTAGTCAGATCTTCTAAGGGATTCTAGAGAAGTTTGTCAGCAACCAAATCCTACCTACACATGTCTTGTTCCTTTTCATTTTAATACTAACAATGTTCCAAAACCAACATTTCACTTTTTTCTTTGTACCTGGATAATACTTCTTCCCCCTTCTATACTCTAGACCCAACATTATACTTCACCTAATGCAACATTGTATTCAGTCATTGTGGATCTTTTATGATTATGTTTTCCCCTCAATAAAACTTCTGATGTAAGATTTTTCCCCATCTCCACTGTGTTAAATCAGACTTTGGGACAGCACTGCTTTGAATGAAATCTGTTAGTGTAAAGCTGTCTTGTGAACTTTGTCTTGAAACAAAGTTCTGTCTATATAAAGTCTATGAAGCGTGTATATAAGCATTCAAGAAGGAAGAAGTTGCCTGTTTCGTGAACTGTATATAGGTACTCCTGAAAACCATCCACTAGTGTTTATAAAATTATTTTGTAAAATGCTCAGATTCCACCAGTGAGGCATTCCCAAGAATCATTTACTGAAAGTCCACAGGATCCTTTTATGTGTGTATATAGATAATGTGTGTTAGAGTTTTTTAATTTTTAATGTATTTATTAACTCCTGAGTCATATGTCCTCTGGCCCCAGCTTTTCTTCGTTTTGTTAGAAACTCTCAGTCTTTGTCTTGTGGTTGACTTTGCACTGCCAGTTTGATTTTCGTACTCAGACTGGCTCCTTCAGTATTCATGTATTATTGGAAGCAAAGTCCATGGCCCTTCCAAAAGCATGAGTTGTCCTCCAGCCAGCAATATGAGAAGAACAAGTGCGCTAATACATCTTCTCTGCTAGTACTGGGAGCATCTGTCAGTATTTATGCTTCTCTCCTCCTCTGTTTATGCACATATGTGCACATGCACACTCAGAATTTCTTACCAATTAATACATGCCTACCCCTTGTACACAATGACAGGATCGAGCTTTCCATCCCAACAGGGATATAAAGTCAAAACAGTTCCTTGTTTTGACTCTTGCTGATTAGGATATGAATCTTCCTCTTTTGAGAGAAGGTGGTTTCTACAACATTCAGAAATGGAAATTATAGACAGAAATGGCTCTGAGGAGAAAGCCTTGCTGTCGTCTTGTCGTGCTGCCCTGTAACCATGCAGAGCCCTTTACTGTATGAAAGGCAAGGCCATAGTATGTTTATAGATACAGTCCCCAGTGTTCTGTATCATTTCATCTCAGTCTTGTTTTGTCTTCCAGGATATTTTGTTCCCCCCACCTGAAACTGTTTATTAGCCCTAACTCTTCTCTTCTATCCTCACGCTCAAATTACAGTTGACCCTATTTAGGGGGAGTCAATGCAGTAACAGCTTTCATGCGATCCTGTGACTACATGATATAGTTGCATGCTGGGCATATGTTTAGAATGAGTGTCTTTGAGATCTTAGGTCCATATCTCTACTATCACTTTCACCTTTGGGAATGAGCCTAGAGAGCACATGACCCATGCAAATTGCTCCATAGACCTAATCCTTGGTGTTGGCCATTGATTAATACTCATCTCTGCATAGCAAAGATTTAATGAACTCATAAGTTCTTTTCTGGTAAGAGTTGGATTTTTCCTTTAGAGAAAGGAATCATCTATATTTATAGACATACTTAATTTTCTGTTAAATGTATTTTATTGCCCAGTTTTTTTCTTTTTCAGTATAATCTTTAGATGATTTGGTTGAAGTAGTTTCTGATTAAAGTACTTGATTATTAAACCAAAAAAGAAACATCATATACCATCTTACAGGTAGTATACAAGCCCTCATAATAGTTCTTCACAAATTGACACTCCTTCTTGCCTTCCTTTTTCTACAATCATACCCTATTTCTTTTTCTGTCTTTTCTTTTTCTTAATTCCTGAATCAGTTATCTTGTAAGCAGTCTGTATTTTCATTTGACATACTAAATATCTGTCATAAGTGTTTTTCAATGGATGTCCAGGTACTACAAATAAAAGATAGAAGAATTAAAATGCTGTGTACACATCTAATGCTAATCACCTACCCTAAGTGGAGTAGAAAAGTTAATTTTTAAAACTAACCCATTTAAAGGAAGGCATTCTACTATTATAATCAGCATTAATCATCAAATAGTTACCTGCCAGCAAATATCCTTTTCTCTAACCAGCACTACTGGTTATACGGTTGGTTGTGGAATGCCAATTATACATTTTTTTCTGGACTCATAAAGCCTTTCATTTTCCTAAATCAAAATAGCTATATGTTCATTTATCATTATTTTTCATTTCATTTTTTAAAATATTTTCATTAATTTTCAAATCTAAATTCTTCTTTTTTCATACCAGTGCCTAAATTCTGCATCATTTATTTTAAGTTCCCAAAGTTATCCTTTCCAGTATTTTTCTGTTTAAATTTTTGTGGATTTGTTTTTACAGTACAAAACACAAAGCACTTTTCATTATTATCTAAAGTTCAAGCCCATGGCAGAAAGAGAAAAAGGATCACAGAACACGGGCTTGCAGGGTGGGATTGTAGGGAGACAGAGAGGAAGAGTTAGAAAGAGAGTGAACAAGTAAGGTCAGCAACTGCCCTTTCCTGAGATGGACTATCTTTGTGTTTCGTTTTTAGATAATGCCCTTTTAATTCCTCTTGTGATAGTGATAGGTAGATCAATGTTTTAAATAACCTTACTTGACAAAATTAATAACTGATAATCCTAATTTGGTCTCGCAAAATTTCTTTAGATTCTACGAAATTTCTGTAAATTCTTTAAATTCTCAGTTTGAGAAGCATGATAAAGCTGCCTGCTCACAAAATACAGCATATTGTTTCTGAAATTAAATCTCGTTACGGTAATGAGCAATAAATACTGTGTGTATTTAGGAAAAGAAGAATATTTAATCACAATTTAACAACTAATCGGTTTTGCAATTTGTCATCTAAAGAAAAATCAAACACATTTAAGTGTGTCACTTACAATGTAAAACATTTTAATAAAAGATATTTTTCTGTTTTTAACATTGAAACTCATCTGTTATGCACTTAGTGGAATGCATTTTGTTTAATGGTGTACTGTTGCTTTGTTACTTAATAATTCGAAGTGGAAATAATTCTGTTCTTATATTTAAAATCAAAGAAGTCAAAACTCTAACCCAGTGTTTGATGTCTGATATCCTAAGTAGTGCTAGAGATTGTGCTTATGGAACATAAGGGCTTCCTTTGGGGTCGGCTGGGGAACCATGCTTCCTGTGGCTCATCTAGTGGGCCTAAGTGTGGCTTGATAACCTGCTTGCTCTAAAATCATACTGTTTGTTGTTTGTCCATACGCTGCCTTCCTCCTAGGACTTCTAGCTGCAGAAAGTAGGTATCCCTTTGTTTTCCTCTAAGGTTTATCTTTTATGCAAAAGTGTTTGGCTTTGCATGGTTCATACTCAGCTTGACTTTTTCCTTGGCTGTTCGTGTTTAGATGTTAAAATATGAATTTTAACACTGTCTGACCATAACATAAAAACCTGGATATGTCAATTTCCTGAGGTATTGTTACAAAAGGAATATGTTAACTTTCTCTTGTTTCATAAAAAAAAAAGAGGCAGTGTTAAATTTTCAACAATATTTAATAGTATTATTTCACATCTGAATTTCAAACACAAATATATTAATTCTGGGGAAAGGGTAACACTTTACAATTTGCTTTCAAGAAAACTTTCAGGGTAAGTGAACTTTCCTTTGACAATTATATAACATTTAACTGGATATTTATTACTTTCTGTTACTGAATCCATTTTCAATTTATTAATAGGGAGCTGTGAAATACACTCTGAAATCATGTCTCTTAACTTTTACTATCAGATAGACATTTGTAAGGAAGAATATGATACCTACATTTTAATTACAAAAGGATATAATTTAAGTATGTGAGAAAATTAAAATGTAAGAACTGTACACACACAAATGAGTATAAGTAAAACCGAGGCAATCTAGGTAAAATGAGTAGATCGTATCAATGTCAGTGTTCTGGTTATAATATTCTCTAGTTGTGAAATGTTCTCAGTGGAGAAACTGAGCCAAGTATACAAGTAATCACTCCGTGTTCTGACAAATGCATGTGAATCTACAATTATCTCAATAAAAATTTCAATTAAAAATAAAATCTTTACCTCAAAATTGTGTTTAGTAAGATAAATGTAGATAAAAGGCAAAGATAAAGTAGAAAATCTGGGTGTTAATGATTGAATTTATTGTCACATTTTCTTGCATTAGTTATTTATAGCTCAAATTGTAGTCAATTTAATACAAAACCCACAGTATATTTGGTCTGTGTTGCTGTGTAGTGAATTACCTCAAGGTAGTGTTTATCATCTCACAGTTTCTGTGGATCAGGAATGGGGATGCAACTTAGCTGAGTGCCTCTGTCTCAAGATCTCTCTTAGAGACCAGTCCAGAGCTGCCATCTCTCTTCATGGCACCACTGCTGAGAGATCCTTTCCCAAGCTTGCTTATGTGGTTATTGACAGGCTTCAGTTCCTCCCCAGCTGTGGGCCTCTCTGAAGGACAGTTCAAAACATGGCAGCCTGCTTCCATGGCACAAATGATCGAAGAGAGGGCAAGAATGAGTGTGCCCAAGACAGAAGACATAATCTTTATAACCTTATCTTGAAGTGATAGCCTATCACTTCTGACCCATTCTGTTCATTAGAAGTGAACCATCAAACTCAGCCATCACTCCAGGGGAAGGAACTGACTACACAAGGGCAAGAACACCAAGAGTAAGAATTTTTGGGGGAAGGGGGATCTTAAAAGCTGCCTACCTCATACATACAAAACTAAAGACACTCTCTCTCTCTCTCTCTCTCTCTCTCTCTCTCGCTCTCTCTCTTTCTCTTTCTCCCCTCTCTCTGTCTCTCTCTCCTCCCTCCCTGTCTTCCTCCTCCCTCCTCCCTCTCTCCCTCTCTTTTTCTTTTTTTGTCTCTCTCTCCATCTTATCAGCCAGCCTTGGCATGTCATTTGGGAATGAGCATTTTGGAGTTATCAGTTGTGCTTTTCCTTAGTTGTAAAGCTTTACAGAAATGGGCACTGTATTTGTCAGCTTTCCTGTTGCTTGGACACAGTACCCAAGGATCACAACTTAAAGGAGGAGAGGTTTAATTTGGCTTATGGTTTCAGGGGCCTCGGTCCATGGTCAGCAGATCCCAAAGCTGAAAAATCATGGCAGGACAGCGTGACTAAGCAAAGCTGTTTAGTTCATGGTAGCCAGGAAGCAGAGCAGAACAGGGCTAGAAAAGAGGGAGCCGGGGATCACATATAGTACCCAAGGTCGTGCCTTCATGACCACCCAGACACACCCAGAAGTGTACTCCACCAGTCCCCTGGGTGGCTCTCAAGCCAATCAAGTTGACACAGTCAAGCTTAACTGTCACAGGTACTTAATAGCCAGTAGAATATTATTAAAGTACTCTGAAAAAATTATACTTGAGATTTTGCTGTTTGAAACAGACTATTTTAATAAGCAAAATGGCATTAGAATTATAGCATCTACTTCTAATAGAATACATATGTAGAGTTTAGTTCCTTATACTAAAAACTTTAAGGTGTCTGTACCATAATCTATATATAAAAGAGCTAAAACATTTATCACCATGTGTTAAGTCTTCATAACTTGAATAGGATATAGTACAGATCCTTAAGTCCAAAATGCGATTTCCATTGTAGGATTCACCATTGCTTATAACTAGATTGAAAATCAGAATTTGCTTTGTGCAGTGGGAGTAGGGGGACGGTGCTGGGGATCAAACTCAGGGCCTTGGGCTTGCTAGGCAAGCACTCTACCACTGAGCTAAATACCCAACCCCCTTTGTGCAGTGGGAGTAAAAGCTGTTGACTAGGCGTGGAGATAGGGGAAGGGATTGACTATAAAGGGACAAGAGGGAATTTTTTTGGAGTGATGACAGCATGTACTTAAACTGATAATTTTAACTTAATAAAATATACCCTTTTTAAGCAAATTTTTTAAAATGTTATTGGCTTGCATAGGAGAGGCTTTGGGTCATAAAAATGTGTGTGTACTGGTATAAAGTTAGGCCAGCGGGTCAGGTAATATCACAGGAAAGAGAGGTTATTGATTATTGTTGAGGAAAAGCTAGCCTAGATTCAGATGCTAGATTTGCTAGTGATACTGGGTTTCATAATTGTAAGTATAATTTAAGAAATACACACAAGTTTTTATTGAATTAACTTCCAGGAAAACATAGATGTATCGAAACTTATTGCATGACACACTTGAGATTTTTGTATTTCTCTCCGTGTAAATTTTACCTGAGTGAGGGGAAAGGTTGAAATCTTTGCTGAAGTGTTTGCCAGTGAAGTGGCTGGAGTTAGCCACTCTGTCATTTCCTGTGAAATGAACAAAAAATAAAGTGAAGTGATCACAGAGACCTGGGTGGGCATGTGATAAAGCCAAACAACAAGCTGTTAACACTTGGAGGATCTAGATAGTAGTTAATGTTCTTTCAGCCTTTCTACATGTTTGAAAGTTTTCTTAGTAAAATGTAGGGGGAAAGTTTGAAGAGATTCAGCCTACTTTGAAACTGAGAACTTTTCAGTTTAAACATTTTTCTGTTTATTTTTCTGTCCTCCTTTCAGGTTATTTTTACTCAGTCAACTTTTTCATGAGACTTTTCCACTCTTATAATGAAATTGTCATAGACGCAAAGCTTTTATTGACCTTAAAAGCATGTTCCTCTTTTTAAAAATCTTAGAAAATATTTTTAAAATAGTTGACATATTTATGCTTTTTAAAGTATTATTTCGTAATAGTGACAAACTTTTTGAAAAACTTGTTTGTATCAGTGAGATTCTTTGAAAAAGCAAGAGTGTTCAAAGTTAAAATGTACAATTATCCAACCTGATTATTAGATACAAACTTGATTACCAAATGAACTATGCAAAAATTATAAGTAAAATACTATTCTGAAGTCAGGACATAATTAGGGAAAGAATACAGAAGGCGTTTGAAAATAAGCCAATCAGTGTAAAAGTCTGGCCCAAGGGCTAGGGGAGAAAAAAACTTTATATGGTAAGATTAAAGAGAGAACAGACATTGGTTGCCATTACCAAACACAGATTACTCTGGTGCATTGCTGAGAGTAGAACATGATTTTAGGGAGGCCAGCCTGGGAAAACTGAAGTAGGAGCCAGAGCCCTGGGTTCTAGGATTGAGTTTTCTGCTTACCGCTGTGCTCTTCGGACAGATCATTTAACCCTCTAGAGCTTTACAGGTATAAAAACAATTGCCTCAAGACAGGGCCATTGTGCAGTCACGTAAGGTAGTAAGTGAAAAAGTACTATGGAAAGTTTAAACCATTATATAAACATTAGCATTAAAATAATTTTTATTCTGACTTGAAGAAAACAGTACTATGAAATATAAGAAATTGTTTTCTGTGGCTTTGTTCTGATACTTTCTATTCTTCAGAATTTGCTCCAGAAAATCATTTTAACCAAGTATCTATTTATGAAGCATGTTTTTTACAATGCACTCTACAAAGTACAGCCCAAGATAGAACACAAACAGAATAGCTACAGTCTTGCCATTGAATAAACTTATGTACTGTTTATTGATTGATTTGTTGAAAGATAGTTACAAGTCAGATGTGGTGGCACACGCCTGAAATCCCAGTGCCCCAGAGGTTGAGGCAGGAAGTCAACCAAGTTTGAGGCTGGCATTGCCACAACTTTGAGGCCAGCCTGGGCTGCATAGCAAATTTAAGGCCAGGCTGAACAAGACTGTCTCAAAAACAAAACAAAAAAGATAGTTACAAGCTTATTCAGTGATTTTATAGAAAAAGCAGCCTTCTCAGTCTTTGAGATAAATGAATTGTTGTTTTATACATGATACTGATCTACAAAATGAATATCAGCAATAGCCTAAACTACAGTATCATGTATGTATATGTATGGTAGTTAATTATCATTACTGCCAGCATTTAAAATCTGAAACAAATACCAAGGGAAAAACCCCAGCAATGTTTTTGTGTCCCTTTATATTTTATAATGAATTGAAAACTATGGAACTTTTAGACAGGATTGGTACTGAATTGCAGATGTCAATTAGATTATGTCTGTCAGACCACAAGTGTGTTCTGTGGTTCTGGTAGTCACACACAAAGAAAGAAATAACGAAACTAGAATGGGTATTAAGGAAGGTGTTAAAATGATCAACAGTGAAAAAAGATTTCAAGACTAGGCCAAAAATACGTGTTTATTTGATTTGAAAAGGTGAAGGAGAAATGGAGTGAAAACTGTAATTTTCCTACCTAATTACAGAAACCTAAAATTAGGGGCACTTTTCAGAGCTGGAAATAGGCAACTTGAGTGCAACTAGAGAAATACTTCCTTTCTGGATTGAGAACCCACTAACTTAGTCACCTTTTGGTCCAGAATAAGACTGAATCAGTTTTGAAGAGGTGACAGATGATGGAGATCTGGTAGAGCCTCCGGGAAATGAAGGCTCACACATGCTCTGGTTGCTTCTAGCCAAGCACCCATCCCATGGGCCCATTCTCACAGAGCACCCTTTGGTGAAGATGGGGAATGCCTGCTCATCCGCCTGCTCTTAGGGACTGCCCCAGCTCCTCCCTAGGTCACCACTTGGTTTTCACTCCAGCTGTATCATTACTTCAGGGTATAGTATGGCTGCTGCACATGCCTGCATAAGAGCCCCTTCCTCATGGCCAGGGATCATGTCTCTGTTTTTACCAAATCCCCTGCCTAGTACCTGGCAAAAAGTAGGACCATCCAGTAAAGGTTCTGCTTATGGTTTGCCCAGTGGAGGTTTGTTCAAGTTCTTTTCCAGCTGCCCCTTCCACACATTAACCACAGCTCTTGTTGAAACCCCTGCCCTGTGGTTTCTTAGCATGGCCGATTAGTGCAGTAAGTGGCTCCATCACCTCCTAGCTGTGATCTTCCTAGACCCCTCCAAACCTCAGCGCACTATCTAGAAAGGTGCAATAATATGCCTGCCTCACTGTGCGGGCCTGATGATGTGCCTGGCACATAATAGACACTCAAGAATTAGGAGCTGCTGTTAGTATGTTTCCTTAAGGACTTCATTCAGGATATACTTTACAGGTGTCATAAAATGAATAAAACATAGACCTGTTTTAAGGACCTTACAGCTGAGAAAAAAAGAGTAAGCAAGTGCACATGGAGTTGACCTGTGGAGTGTGCGGGTGGGACAGGAATGGCTTAGAGCACGTGGGGAGTTCACAGACTAGCAAATGATCCGTCTCTGGTCAGGTACAGCCAGAAGTGCTCTCCAGTCATCAGACTGGCCATCTTAGTATTTACTTAATACAAGATTGTTTCTACTGTAATCCTGTGTTTTTAATAAACTGCCGCATGGATTACATATCAGCACAAGTGATGCTGGGTAGAGACAATAAAAACTAGGTAAGGCTTTACTAAGAGAAATGAGTGAGAGTGCTTGCCTAGCAAGCACCAGGCCCTGAATTCGATCCCCTGCACCAAAAAAAAAAAAAAAAAAGAAAGAAAAAGAAAAAGAGAGAGAAATGAGTGAAAATAGTAATTAGATTTCTGTGTTACCTGTTAACTTTTTTAAAATATACTCACAACTCATGTCATTAATATTTTTATTATGGTAGTCTCGTAATCCAGGAGTTTCATAAGAATTGGGTTTAATAACATGGTATACCTGGTATTTAATTCTGCTGTTGATGATGTGTTGAGTTCAGAGGGACATTTGGGACTAATGTCTTCATACCTCTTGCTTTCCAAGGCTTCCAACAAGGGATGAACACAGAGTCAGCTTTGAACTAATTTCCAGAGTTTTTTGGTTTTTTGGGTTTTTTTTGCCACTTTGAACAAAGTAAAAGTCTTGAGAAAAACAGGTGGAAGGAAGTAGAATACATTAATACCTCTTCAGGAACAGCAGGGGAGATAAGGACTAATTTCTGCCTTGTATCTTTTTTATCCTACTTAATATCCATTTACTATTTCTGGTGAAAGAATATGAATAGCCCTCCAGGCATAATTATTCAAAATTTAAAATTATCCATAGTTACTTCAATAGATTTTCATTTGTGGGTCAAATAAAGTGGCACATCCATGCCATAGACTAGCCAGTAATAAAAAATAATGTATTGTTAATACATGAAACAACCTGAGTGAATCTCCAGAGAATTATATGGGGTGAAAAAAAGCCAAATTTAGCTGAGCATGGTGACGTACGCCTATAATCCCAGACCTTGGGAGGCTAGAGACAAGAGGGTTGCCACGAGTTTGATGCTAGGCTCGGCTACATAGCAAGTTTAAGGCCAGCCTGGAATGCATAGTGAGCTCTTGTCTCAAAAAACAAAATATGACTTCATTTATATAAGGTCTTTCAAATGACAAAAATCATAGAAATGGAGAACAGATTAGTAGTTGCCAGGGTTAGGAGAGGGTGTGATGGGAGGGAAATTAGTATGGCTAGAAAAAGGCAACATAAAGGATCCTTCTGATGAGAGGATGTTCTATAGCTTGACTCTATCAGTAACAGTATCCTGGTTGTGATATTATACTATCGTTTTCCAATATGTTACTGTTGGAGGAATCTAGGTAAAGGGTACATTAGCTATTTGTGTTGTTGGTTTTTTTTTTACAAATGTATTTGTATCTGTAGTTATTTCAAAATAAAAAGTAAAAATTTTTAAAATAGCCACAATAAGTTCCACGTGGATACCCACATAATTTGTGGCTTAAGCACCAAATCTTTAACATAACTAGTGCTGCAAGAATCAGTAGTTTGTATAGCACTTTTTTTTTTTGCTACTGTACAAAACTTGGATCACATGGACAAGAACAGAATGAAGTATTAATAGGAAAATAAAGATAGCTACTACTCTTTTAGTGTATTTCATTTGTTTTTTTCCTGAGTTTATGTATATATTTTATTTTTTTCTTATCATAATTGAGAATATATAGTGTATGTGGTTCCGCATTATGTTTTGTTGGATTTTTATATCACAAGGATTTCCCTAGATCTTTAAAATTCTTCAAAAACAATTTTTATTCAGCTACATAGACCATCATATAAATAGCCTATAATCTATGTCATTGTCTTAGATTTATCTTCTATTTTGTATGATAAATATCCTTATACATAAATCCTCTCCTATTTCTCCTGAAAGTAGATTTTTGTAAGTAGAATTACTAAATCAAAGCATATGAGCCTTTTTAAGGCTGTTTGATTTACTTACCAGATTGTTTTCTGGGAAAATGGTACTGATTTACATTCTCACCAATAAGTATATGGTAGCAGGTAAGGTATAAAACAAGAAGAATTAGAAACAGCATAGAGTTCTAGAAGATAATTTTATCTTTATCTGAAACAGGGTTTCTCAGACTGAGCACTACTGTCATTTGGGGCCGATAATTCTGTGTCATGGGGTGCTGTCCTGGGCACTATAGGATATTTAGCAGTATCCCTAGCCTCTGCCTGGTGTTGTGAAAATAAAAAATATCAGTATCTCCAGACTTTGTGTGTCTGTGTGTGTATGGTGTGTGTGCATGTGTATGTATGTGTGTGCATGTGTGTATGAGTATGTATGTGTGTTACTGTAAATCGAACTCAAGGACTTTGCACCAAGCTACATCCTTAGCCCTTTTTTTAAAGTTTGAGACAAAGTCTTACTAATTGCTAAATTGGCCATGATGGACTTGAGTTTGTGATCCTCCTACCTCAGCCTCCCAGAGTGTTGGGATTATAGGTGTGTGCTACCACGCCTGACCGTCCAGGCTTTTAAAATAAATGTCTCCTTGAGGAGCAAAATTGCTCTTGGTTGAGAGTCATTAATCCAAAGACTTGAGTGTGCAATGAAGCACTTAATTTTAGACTTCCTCTGGTGTATACAGTTGTTCTGAAGCTAGCCTCTTGGATTTTTTTTTCTTTTTAAGGAGTATATATATATATGTGTTTACTGTCTACAGAGTAAAATAGGCCAGTCATTTCTGTAAGGCTGTGTAAATGACTTAGGTACTCCTCAGTGTGGCTCTTTCCTGGTTAATACCCGCCAGGTGTCCTGGTTATAAGAGGAAAGGTAAAGAAGCAACAACACTTCTACTTGCTTTGCCCTACAGAAGTGGATTGCCTTGAAATTTAAGATGGTAGTTGGACGTGCCTGTCGGTATACCTAGCTTTGGTCTTTGTCTTCTGAATAAGAATGGCCTGACAGGATGAAAATGATTTTTGTTCTCTTGACTTCGTATGTAAAGATGAAAAGGAAAGGAATGGACTGGAATTTTTGTTAACTAGAATTTGATCCTTAAAAGTCCTCCAAAGCTTATTTTAAGTGGCAGGAGCTCCCAGTTGAAGATGTGGCCCCCAAGATTTACAGCTGGCAGCACTCCCAGTTCGTGAAGGAATGCCCCCATGTAAAAGGCCCACCTGTGTTTCTGTAGTATTGCAAAACACCCTGGGGTCCTGACATTCAGGCTGTCTTTCTCATGTACAACTTGCTGCACCCAGATCTTCTAGTTGCTCAGTTAGAGTGGGTGATTTCTGAAACTCAAATAACACATTCTTCAGTTTAGTTTTAAAAATGAAGAGCACACAGATACATTATTGAGAACATAAACTCACTGGAAACACTTTTCCCTGGAATGACATGAAACTCATTTGAGCCTAGCCTTCAAGAAAGACACTAGCCTTTAAAATTCTGGTGTTCGTTCATTGTTCGTGAGAGTAAGATTAAGCTTAACCTGTTATAAAGGTTAGTTTAATGTTGCCTTTCTGTACTAGCTTTTTCTTTTCTGTTTGATCCCTTAGGAGCAGTCTCGCAGGTGCTGGACAGCCTGGAAGAGATTCACGCACTTACAGACTGCAGTGAAAAGGACCTAGATTTTCTACACAGTGTTTTCCAGGATCAGCATCTTCACACACTTCTAGATGTAAGTCTTGCTTTTTGTTTTTTTGTTTTTTGTTTTTTGAGTTTTTTTGGTAAGGTGAGTATTTAGCATAACTTTTTACTTTAGACAGATTCTCAGATGTCCATCATAACAATCCTTTTTCACTTGTCTTGTACCTATAAGAAATGTAGGAAAATCATCCATCATAGATTCAGAATTGAAGTAAAGTATGTGTGTAGTAAAAGTATGTGTATAGTAAAAAGTATGTGTATAGTAAAATATACTCTAACAAGCAACAGTGAGAAATATATATATTTATGTTTATAAATTATATATGCATACAAGTGACATATGCGTTTTTGAGAGTATAGGACAACTATAATTTACCAAAGTATTTTTATTCTGTCAGAAGAATCCACTGATTCTTAACAGTGATTACTTTTTTTTACTTTAAGTATCATTTTAAAACATTATGCCTTAAACAGAAGTATAGAAGAGAGAAAATCAAATAAGGTATTGCCTGCCTGACTATATTCACAGATTTCATATTTCACGTCACTGGGTTTCATAGACTTGGTGTCTTCTCCTCAAAACAAAAGAGTATGTTTCATCCTATGACAGGATCCATTGACAGCAGATTGAAATCCAGGGAAAAAAACAAAAGCTGGCCGATTATGCCTGCCTTCATGTCAGTCACAGTTTTAAGTAAAGCATCTCAGACAACTCAGTTCACTTCAGCAGTGAAAACTTTTTTGACTGTACATTTTAGTCATTTTACAAGAAAAACTCCCAAATGAGAGAGCAGTATTTGCTTTGGGGTATCTAGAACTGTTTAGTGCTGATTCATACACCATACGATACAAATTACACCAAAGCAAAATTTTCCTGAATGTACTCTGAGGTAGCAGTGGGTGTTGCCCTGTGGCAAGGGGAAGTAGATCTATTGATTGGCTAAACTGTTTATTGACTAAATAAGTTTGGGAAATGCTACATTGTTTAGTCCCTTTATAACAGATTCGCAGTGAGCATTATTGTATAGATAGCCCTGAGATGTCCTAAAGCAAAGAATCCTGTTGAACTTTGTTAACAGCTGTTCTCAAACTAACTTGTGTACCAGATCTTTTGTTCACAATCCTGATGAGCCCTGTTTGGATGAGAATCAATTTGGGGAAGGCTAAGCCAAGAATGTTATGTTTCAGCTTCACACCGTGTAGTTTTAGGTTCCTAATGGTTGCCTCTTTCCATCAATTTGGTCACTTCAAAGTAATCATCAGATTTCCATATTTCGGGTTTTTTATGTAGCACATGGGTTTATTAGGGTTGACTAACAGCTGTAACATGCAGTTCTAATATTAGAGTTCTTATCAGAATAAAAGTTTATTTCTTGCTCACCTCACAGTCCAATGGCAGTAGGTAATGTTCTACAAAGTCATTCAGGGACCCAGGCCTCTTCTATCATGTGCCTCTGCTGACTTCCAGGGCCTTAGAATCTTCTGCTGTATCCCTTGCACCCAGCCAGCATAAGAAAGAAGAGAAAACATGGACAGTCTTGCAGGATCAGTATTGGAAATGGGCTATAATCACTTTTGCCCACATTTTATTGGGAAGTATTAGTTACAGGGCTAACCTAGATGCAAGGGAGCTGGAAAATATAGTTTAGAAATATACTAAAGAAGATAAGGAATTGGATCTCCTCTTTAGTGTAATTTATCTTAAGTAGTTTGAGGAACATTTATTTTAAATAACTATTACTTTCCTTGGACACCAAAAAGCCCTTGAAATTCATTCTATTTTGTGGATTGCTCAGTAGCATTCCAGCATCACAATCTTCATCAGAATCAGGAGCATCATTATTGTTATTACTATATGTTATTTGAGTGTTTGCTTCAGTAGCACATGTACTAAAATAGGTCATTTGAATTAGAACTTGACTTTTATTCATTGGCTACTTAAATATCTTAGTGTTCCGTATAATTGCTTCATATGATGCTGAAAGTTTTCATAATTGTGAATTACACACAGAAGCCCAGGAGAACTACTTAGGTTAGGAGAACTAGTTAGCAGGATATTTGGAAGATAGGAAGACACTGTAGCAGTGTCTAGAGATTTTGTTTATTTCAGTATACTCAGTGATTAGGTCACTGCCGAGTAGATTTGCTGGGCTTTTTTTTTTTTTTAACATCAGGGACTTTTTGTAATTTAAAGGCTCCAAGAAGCCCAAATTGTTTTAAAAATTGTATTTTTCTTACCAAAGTAACAAGGTGCATGTCTTAGTTACTTTCTTGTGGTTAGGACAAAATACTCAACACCCACAAGTTGAAAGAGGAAAGGCTTATTTTGGCTCATAGTTTGTAGAGGTTTCAGTCCATAGTCAGCTGGTTCCAAGGCAGGGTGGCATAGCAGAGGAGAAACAGTCCATGGCAGGTCAGGCAGGAAACAGAGCAGCATCAGGGGAGAAGGATATATAGATATAGATATAGATATAGAAACATACATACATATGCACATAATTTCAGGGGAGCTCTGAGTCTGAGCTGGGCCCTGGGCAGTGTTTGGATGCATCTGGTTCTGAATACCCAAACTAAGACATCCTTAAATGAAAACTTAATCATTATGTATGGTATAAGTCATCATTGGGATATAGCCTATGCCATATATCCTGTAAGTAAGATTTATTAAGCTCTTGTTTCATTGCCGAAAGGCTACATTTCAATAATATAATCAATGAAATATTCAAGTGCCTGGCATACTTAAATGCTTATGGTATACATTACAAAGGAAACCTAGGTATGGGCCAACCTTTTGGAAGAAGTGTTTCAAACTTTGGCCATCCATTTTTCCTCCTTCCAGTGTTCCATATCCCATGCTTGGTTTGGGATCATTTTGTTCTACAGAATCAAAATTGATTCCTTTTTTAAGAAGTCCAAGTAGTGACACCCAATGGCATTGTTTTGTGGACCATGCATTGATTAAGGTTATTTAATCCCACTGAGCCACTTTGTGAAATATCTTTATTATATTTGTCATTCCTTTTAGTTCAGCAACACTCTAAAATAGCTAAATTTAAGACCATAATATTTAAGCTGACAAAAGGAAACAGGATTAAGTTCCTAGGGATGACTAAAGATCATCCAGGACTCTTTTTTCTAGTCATGCCTTTAAAATAATAAACTCAGAATTTTAAAAAGATATTAGTAGAATCTAGAGGGAACAAAATTACTGCAGTGTTGAAAGTGCTATGACAGCAACATGGATGAACCTGGATGACATTGTGTTCAGTGAAATAAGCCAGGCACAGATCTCACTCATATGTGGATTTTAAAGAAGGTGATCTCATAAAAAAGAGAGTAGAATAGTCACGATGACCAGCTGGGAAACTTAGAGGGGCTAGAGGAGTAAGGAGAGGTTGGTCAACAGGTAGAGTTACAGTTAGGAGAAATAAATTCTGCTGCACAATCAGGTGACTATGTTTGACAATATTATTTTAAATATTTCACTGGCTAGAAGAAAGGATTTTGAGTATTCTCACCAAATGAGATGATAGCTGTATGAGCTGACAAATATGCTAAGTGCCTTGATTTGATTATGACACAGTGTACACACGTATCAAAACATCACATCATACTTCATAAATATTTGTAATTATTGTGTCAAGTTGTTTTTTTTTAAAGAAGAAATGCACTGGTTCCACAGAGGGGAAAACTTTTTTTGATTTTAAATTTAGTAAAATACATGTAGTTTAATCTGTAGTTAGAAACAGATCTAGAAATGTCTAAACATTTACTGCCTAATTACTTCTACCCTGGCACACATACACTGCTCCTTATTTTGAAGAGAGAAATATGGAGGCATGAGAAGGACCTACCTGGTCTAGCTTGTTTAAGTCTGTGTTTAAGACTAGATTGATTCGAGAGATGCAAATCAAAACAACGTTAAGATTCCACCTCACTCCAGAAAGAACCGCGTATATGGGAAAATCAACCAATAACAAATGCTGGCGGGGCTGTGGGGAAAAAGGAACACTCCTCCACTGTTGGTGGGATTGTAGACTGGTCCAGCCACTGTGGAAATCAATATGGAGATTCCTCAAAAAACTACAACT
>PVJO010026976.1:0-20322 GCA_004026905.1 Hystrix cristata | reverse complement strand
AGAATTGTAATAAATTCAGAAAGTGAGAATAAGCATTTAAGCACGTTTATAACAACTTGACATTACCATAACACTTTATTGTGTTTTAGGGAACAAAAATGAATTGTCCATGAACTGGAAATATTTTAAAAAGGTAAAAATAATAACTAGTTCTTTGTAACAAATAGCTTGAAATTCCCTCAGAAATGATAGAAAACTCTGAAGCATGAGTGTGATACATTTTTGGGAAACAGGAGGTTTGGGATCGAATAGGTCTCTGCTCATTTCTAGGCAGGTCATGTACTAGCTGTGTGAGGAAGTGATGTTTGTTTCACTATCCTGAGATTCATTTCGCTAGTAACCGAAGATGAGAATAGTCCCTACTTTAAGCTTTGGGAGGGAGATGTGATAATGTTTGTAAAAAAAAACAAAAACAAAAACAAAAACAAAAACAAAAACCAAAAACCCTATGTATTTTCTGTTCTCTTTATTTTTTGAAAAAAAAAAAAAACACCCATGCAGAATTTATACTGTAATTACATCAGTATAACACATGAAGAACTTTTGGGGGAAAATCATCTTATCACTTCTGAACATGGATCATAATTATCAACGAGTTTCAGTTTCCATGTGGCTATCAGATTGTCTAGTGAATACAATATCTTCTAGTATTAAATCATCCTAACTTAAATGTAATCGCTATTCTGTGGGTAAGATCCCGTTTGCAATCCAAGTTGACTTTGTAGTCTCTGTCAAGTGGTAAAATTGTTTTCTTTCCTCTTCTGCCACAAAAATCTGGCTGCCACAGCTCTGCCACGTATTTCACATACATTTTTTTTTTTTTGCCATTCTTAGTTGCATCAATATTCTTCATGCCAATTTTTAAAGCAAGAATCTTACTGTGCTAGGTAATTTTCCATGTCCATTTTAAGTTTAATATTTCTCAGTAGAACTGTCTACAAGTGTGCTTTATGGTGCCATTATCTGGTTCCCTTAGTGAGACAGATAGGTTTCCTTGGGTAATTGAAGCAAGGTTAGCCATTTGTATCACTGAAGAGTCAAAGCTCTGATTTCTGTGTATGTGTGGAAAATTCAGCCTCACGCCACATTTTCTCAACCCTCTTTACAGCACTTCTCCCTAATGAAAATCTTTGCCTCCTAAATTTTAGAATAATAAACATCTGTATTTTTCTTTGAACATCCAGTGTTCCTTCTGTACATTGTTTCTTTACTCCTCACAACCCAGTGAAATAAAGTGAACAACCTTCCTTCCATCCTATGAAAGAGTTGTGCAAGCTCAGAGATGGCAGCTGACGGTTTTTGGAGCCTCTGATATTGGAGGTGAGCATCCCTGGACCGAGTTGCAAGGTGATGACTGCTGGCTATTTCTTTGAACACAGATTGCTTTCTGCTGAAAGCCATTATGTACATCCAGTCCTCTAAGCTCTATGCCCTTCTCTTGATTCTAGATTATATTTAATTATAGGATTTTCTTTTAATGAAACGTTTATAATCATTTCCTTTACAACATCTATGTGCTTAGTTCCAGGAAAAATAAAGATTCATTAAATTATCAAATGCCAGTAATAGTTTTATTTAAGCCAGTAATGTCATACATTTATAAATATCCAGAAGAATACTTAAATTTTCAACAAGTCTCTTCTATTTAAAACAAGACGATAAGCAGGTATGGACACAAAACAGACATGTGCTGTGCCTGTGAAAGTTTCCCGGCTAATGAAATAGAGATGAGAAAAAAATGCACAGGAAGTTGTTTATAGAGAGTGTATCTGAAATGGAATTATTTTGCAATTGATCCAAAAGCTTAATTTGATGTATTTCCCCAGAGGGAATAAAAGAAGTAAGTGGCAGAGTCAGGCCAGAGCTGAGTTTCCAGACACCAGATGCAGTTTCCCCCCAGGCCCGAGCCGCCACCTCTCGCCAGCACATGTCCCCTGTCAGCTAGGTCTGTCTACCTGGGCTCTCTGCTGTGCTGGACTTCAGTAAGTGAAAAGCCTAAGACTATGCACGCCAGCACTGGTATTTAAGCCTGTCTGCATATGCCACTTTCTAGTCAAACAAACCAAACCCAAAACTAGAGAAATCTGCCAACACAAACTTTCAAACCCAAAGTTTAAAAACATTGGAATTACTGTCGTGTAGCACTCCAAGGTAAATGTTGTCACACTGGGCCAGCCCATCGGCTTAGGAGAGGCCAGAGCTGTGGGGGAAGTAGATGGAAAATCGTTCGGTGTCATTGTTGAAAATGGCACGAGATGCCTCTTGCCTCTTGCCTATCACACTCCGCTTGCTCCTCTCACCAAAACCCGCATGCATTTGAGATGAGCACTTTGTTTCTCATCCAGCAACCTGGAATTCCCAGAGATCTTGGCCCATGTTAGCCACCACTGTGTGACCCAAACCTGTTGATATAGACTGAGTTGATATAACACCCTCCCTACTCCCTCGCCTACCTCCTGTCCCTCTCATTTTCATGTGGGTTTCCAAGTTGCAACACAAAATTCAAATCCAATTGTGTTTCTCCTTTACCCAAAATTCTTTATGCTCTTTGTGACTAAAGAGTACAACTGCTAAAGTCCTCAACTTGGTGCTGGGGGTCAGATGTCTGAGCCAGGCTCCTCTTCCTGGCCCCTTCTCCTCGTTTTAGTCCCTCAGCACCCCCTGTGCTATGCAAATGCTGTGTTTCATGAAGTTTCCTGCTTGCACTCAGGGAGGCCATGGTTGGCATCCTGATACTTGTGCAAACGTCTTCTTCCTAGCTAATGGTGACTCTCTGGAGGAGACGTTTATGAGGTGCCAAGGTGCCAGGAAAGGCCTCCTTAGACTACACCCAGGAAGCCTCGAGAAACACAGGCTTTTATGGCCTAGGATATCCTGGGAGACACCCACAAGGGATGGGACTAGAAAGACGGCCAGGGCCAGACCCAAGCTCTGTAATCGTGTTGTTTCTTCGTCTGAGCAGAAACACTTACTCACCCTTTACGAAGCTTTGGAGCAGCTGCTGACCCTACCCTTCTTCCTGGGCAGAAGCCAGTCTTCCCTGCTGTGTTTTCAAAAAGCATTGAATACACTCCCATTTTATAGCTCTTATAACATTTTCTCATAGCTGATGATTTCCATAAACTCTATGTGTCCTTCTAGAAGAAAGTGCCGCCTTCCTTGTATCCGCAGGGCCTTCTGGGGAACCTCAAACAGCGTAGGCAGTCAATGCACATTTGATTACTGCCTGCAACGCACAGTCTGCGGCTTTTATAAGCTGGCAATCCTTTTCAAACCACGAACACGACTTCTTTTTCTCTTTCCTCCAGCGGTAGCGCATTCTCGAGGAATGGGAGATTCACTAAGATGTCAAGATACCAACAAAAGCCTCCCGTATCTGCATGCAGCAAGTTAAAAATCCTTGACATAAATCCTTTCTTATAATCAAACTTGGAATTGAGTCACATAAAGCTTTTAAGATTGAGACAGACTGGGATGGAGACTCGTGCTCATTGTTACTTAATTTAATTAGCTTAATTGATACTGAGAATAACTCTGCAAAGCAGATGATATTATTATTCTAATTTTGTCATGAATAAAATATATTTCAGGTAGCCAATAGTAATCTTTAGCTAAGATTTACGGCATGAAGGTCTCAACATTCTGCGCGTTGCAGTAATCCATGAAGTGATGTAGTTGTTTTCTCTGAAAGGTGATTTTTAATCTCCTCAATGGAATTTTGACATGTTTTCTAAAGTCTGTTAGAAATTATTGACCTAGTCTGGGGAACATCTGTTACTCAATGAAGAAAGCAGGTCCTGAGAAAAGTCATGTCATGCTGACATAAACCAGTTTTCTTATTAGTGGTGATCCACCAGGAGCACTCAAAGCTATAGCCAGAACATTCCAGAACTACTATAAGAGCCTGCATTGTCTACTTGTTTTCTTTTTCTACATAATGTACAGAGGTTCCAGAGAGAAGAGACTGACCCATTAAACTTTTTTCTCAAGAACTCCGATACTTATGTGCCTCAAGTTTATCATACAGTAAGAAAAAGATTCCTGGAAAGTTTGAGAACTTTCATCCACTAATCAGGTTAATACTGGCAAAGGTAACCATGCAAAATGGTATTGTCCATTCAGAGGTGCTGCTATTATTTTAATTATTTTGTTCATGGTCTTGACACTATATCTAAAGGTTTACAATCATATCTTTTTTTTATTGTGATGGATGTTCAAATCTTCAAAATTCTATTTAAGAGTAACTAGTTGCCCTTGAAGTCTTAATCCATTGTCTGTTATTAGGACGTTAATTGGATGTGAGTTTGTCAGATCACTTTCCAGAGCTGCCACAGACTAGATCAAAGTGGAAAGAGCCATTTGGAGATATCCAGATAGGAGCAAGAATAACAGAGCTGGGTGTGAGATCATGACCCACCTGTGGCACTTCTGCAGTTAAAGGAAAATGACAAGGTTCACTGAATGTTCATTTCATGCCAGGTTCTATTCCAGGCAATTTGTATATGTTACTCAGTTAATAATTTCAGCATCCTCAGAGGTGAATACATTATTTTAATTTTATAAATGAGAAGACTAAGGCTTTCAAAAGCGAATTTAAAATTTGTGATTCATTGCCTTAGACTCAGTACAAGCATTGTTACCAAAATTCAAGTTGAGCATATTTGAGTCCAAAATTTACTTTTCTTTGGGTCTCTGGACAAGGGCTAATTCCAAATCTAAACACAGACCAGTCAGACTCCTCTTACTGCACAGGATTGGGTGTCATGTTCTTTTTTCTTTTTTAGCAAATAGCTACTAAGTATCCGCCACATTATACATGTGGCCTTTTTATGGTTGCTGGGATATAGCTGTACACAAAATTGAAAAGTATTCAGTCTTAGCAAGTCTCCATGACCGTGAGTGGGTGCCGTTTCATTAGCTGTGCTTTCTTCTCTGTCTATACACATTTCCAATACTGACAAAAATATAGCACAGCATATACCCTCTAGTTGGTGTATTTGAAGTATGTAATCTACAAGTGGGAAACGACTAAAATCTAGTCATGTTTAAAACATTTTCCCCTTAAGAAAGAGCCACGAAGAGGGTGTACACTAGCTAAGTGCACAAGTATGAGCTGAACTATTAACAGCTGCAGAAATGACCGTGACCTTTCCATTTCCCAACACGTCAAGCAATGCAGTGGCCACTGTGAGCCTTGGCCTTGAATGCAGCGAGAAGCTCTGTGGAAAGGTGTGTGCATTTGTAGGTGTCACAGCCGAGTCACTGCTGGGACTTCAATCTCCTCTTACAGCTTCTGGGTATCACATTTTAGGCTCGCGAATAACCACCAATATGTAACTTCTGCTAGGACTGCAATAATTTTATACATCAAAATGTTATTATTTTTCAACATAAATGTAATTATTTTTGAACAATAGAAGCTGGAAGACAGAAATCCCATCTCCATTTGTGTTTCCTGACTCCGGGTATTTAGCTTTTTTAAATCTAATTTAGCACATAACAATCTATGCTGAACTACTGTACAGTAGAGATGAAGAACAAATAGATCTATTAGTGTTTCTTCTAATCTTAATAAGTTTCTTTATGTTTACGTCATTGACACTTCCCTGGATGAAAGGGTCAGAAAGCAGTATAAATATTAGAAAAATGACATACACATTTTCTAAGATTTTTATTTAAAAAATCTAAGAGCATTTCCATGATTTTATTTTATGATTCCCTACTGCATATTGCAGATATTGACAACTGAAAAAACATCACAAACCCTCCAAGAGGTCAAACATCTTATCTAAAGTTTCCAATATGGCGTTCTATATACCTAGTCATAAAATGAAGTATTACACAAACATGCAAGAAGCTGAAAGCTGGCTACTTATGTTATCAGACAAGCACTTTTAGTAATTATTTGTCAGGCTCATCTTTGTACTTCCCCTAACAATCTTAATCATTGTTTTTCTTGAAGCCATACTCTTAGTTTATTAGTGTGTCAGTTACAAGAATTCCAGGATTATACTGCAGAATTCTATGTAAACTCACAGATCTCACATTAATTGTGAAATACCCTACATCTGTCATACTTTTATGTGGATTCATAAAAATTTTAACTGAGTCTTAGAATCTTAGCCGAAGTCAAAAGAAAATTAAAACATTGTCTTGAACCACAACTATAAATAGGAGCGTAATCAAGAAATATGCAAAGACAATACATACTTCACATATTGAAATGGAGGAAGTGGGTTGTCTTGAGATGGTGGGGAATAAAGTTTCATGAAGATTTTAGGACTAGGCACGACACAATAAAAATGGTGTTCTAGAAATTATTTGCCTAATCAGGAAAGGTAGCATACATAGCAAAAAGACTGAAGGAGGGAGAGTTGCAGGTGGATATCAATGTGATAAAAGAGAGGAAGAACGTCTATAGGGGGTATTTAGTCATAAGCAGTGTATATCAACCCTTACAGATACGATGTCCCTAGAGGACAATGGCTATATGTGCACGTCTGCTTAGCCTGGACAGGCACTGCTGAAATTCACCCACTATTGCCTCAAAATCATTTAAGAAACTACAAAAAATTTGTTAACATTAAAAGTGCTACACATGCTTCTCAAAAGTTCTTGTAGCTAAGTAAGTGCACCAATTATACCAGCCCAAGCAAATTCTTAACTTTTTGAGAATTTCCTGTGCTTTATACATGTGTAAACATTTACACGAGCATAAAAATTCTAAGAGTAGAAAAATGCACTGTTTGTGAAAACTTTTCCTAATTTTCCATTTCCACAAGTTTCATAAAAATTTTCCTGGAGAAGTATCAGCTGGTTAAAAAAATATAGTTGTATATCTACCATGAAAATTTAAATTGTTTAGAAAGTGAAATTCCAGTTTTATGTAAAGATCCACTACTGTACTATAACTCAGTTTGAAAATCTACTATAAGGAGAAAATAATTTTCCCAGAAACAGAATCTCATTCACCAAAACCTAAACATTAACACATATACTTTCATGTACACATTCATGGATTTTTAAGAAAATACTTAATTAAATATATTATATTTAATAAAGATAAAAGCACCTTACAAAAATTTTAAGACATTTAAATTAAGCATAATATGGTGTTATTTAAAGAGACTTCAATCTGCTTTGTGGTTTACGTTTGTTTTATAAAGGATCACTACAAACACAAATTTTCGTCACAATGGTGACTAAGATGAATATCTGTCTCAGCAATGACCGTGACCCCAGGTGTCAGTTTAAAAAGCTTAAACAGCATCCTACAAATAATGTCCCTATATGTTAAAACGAGGCAATGGCCTCTAAGCTCATTCCTCATTTCTACTCCATGCCTAACCACGCAATGTCAGGATCTAATGCCTCATATTGAACATATCAGATTCTTAAAGTCTTATTCTTATCCAAAACTTTGATGTGAATTTTAAATGCCCTGACATAACCTGACTCTATATGATTAGATGTAAGTGATTTCCTGACCTCTGAATCTTGCAGGAAGATGCCGTGTGTTGATTATGTCACTCAGAAGACAACTAGAATACATTCTAACACGTTGCCAGCTCAAACTGAGAACCATTTGTACAATGTCAGAAGATCAAACTCCCATCAGTGAATACCAGTAAAAAAGATCAGTTAGCCCCAAACCTCCAGCATTTAGAAAATGGGAAAAATATGAGGGAGCAGCTCTCAAGGAAAAGAGACCTTCATCCGTTTAATTCTCCATACATATGGATTTCTAAAGGAGGAAAGAATAGATCAGTGCAATCTAAAAGAAACTGCCCCAGACAGAAATCAATAAAGAAACAGCAGATTTCAAGTAGTCTTAGAAAGAATGCTCCTATCAGACATCTACAGAACATTCCATCCAACACAATACTCAACATACCCATCTTCTCAGCAGCCATGGAACGTTCTCCAAGATAGACTATATGTGTGCAGGCCACAAAACAAGTCTCAACATATTTTAAAAAACTGAAATCATATTTAGTATATTTTCCAGTTACAATGCAATAAAATTAAAAACAAATAGCAAGAGAAATTTCCAGAACTATACAGATATATGGAAATTAAAGAACTTACTCCTAAACAACCAATGCACCAAGGAAGAAATTCAGTAAAAAAATTTAATTGTTGAAATACATGTAAAAGAAAATGAGAAGATCCACAAAGAACAAAGAGTTGGCCTGCGATGTGACTACAAGGGATAGCTCCAAGGGATTGCTTGCTTTTTCTCCATTTTTAATTTTCAGTTCTCATTTCCTAGCTGTAAAACCATGGAACTATTTAGGTCATTAATTATTCTTTTCTTGGGAGGTAGGGCAGGACTCTTAAAGGTCGTATAATAGCCATCATCCTTCTCACATTCCGCACTTTCTTCTATTAACACGGGAGCCTTCACAGTTAGCCACAGTTTGATTTTTTGCTTTGTTTTGTTTTGTTTTCAATAAGGAAATCAACATGATTTGGCAGCTGCCCTCTGTGAAATTAGGAGACTGCATTTTCATTCTTGACACCCATTCCACCAATCAACCTGAGGACAAGAAGTAGCTTGACTCCGCAGTGTCTTTCTTCTCCTTTTGGATGCACTTGGAAGTTACTGAATTGTATAAAGTCATTGTGTCGATAGTGTTTAAAACAAGGGCTTCTTATAAACCCTCTCAAGAATTCTCCTCTTTGATTTACCATGATTTTGTACCACTGTGTACACCATTATGTTGTATTAGGTCTTACACAAAGGTACACATTTTTATGAAGTACATTCCAGATATTCAAATACAATCCATTTCCAGTTAAAGATTCTCATAGCACCTTTGTGGACTAAACAGCTATATTTATTGTCATTTAAAGATCAACCAATTCAAAAGTTCAACTCCTGTAGATTAGAACATCCAGCTAATAAATAGAAAAACCAGAATCAAAATTCAGGCTTGATTGACCCAGGAAGGGATGAATTGATGACTTTCAAGGTATTCTGCCTTCCTTTCCTTCACTCCTCATTTTGAAGATTTTAAATTCCTGAATTTCCCTCTCCAGTAACTAATATTTTCTCAGTTTCCCTTTCTCAAGCAAGTTTTCTAAGTAAATTTTAAAGGGGGGCAGTCTGTTAAGGAAGAAGTAAATTAGGGAAAGTATACTTCCATACTATTTGAATATTTCCAACTACTTTAAATTTTAATTTTCTATAAACTACCTAGTAAGATAAAAGGACTGAAAATCCCCAGCCTTTGGCAGCAGCACTTAAAGAAATGTGTCCCTATATTTGCTACAAAAAAAAAAAAAAGGTACTGTTGTATAAACCTATTACCATCTTAGTATTACAATGTCTTTTCTGAAACGTAAAGTTTAGAATACCAGGAGTCTTTTAAATCATATGTTCAAAATAATAGACATTTTTAGGAAATCGTTTTAGGAAAATGAATGAATATTTGTTTGGAAAAATCACAGCCAAAAATAAATGAAAGGACCAGGATATAGTCATGTATGTATGGATGGAAAGAGTTGAACTGAACCAGAAATTGTCCAAAGTAGCAAGGGAAGAAACTCGTCCTTCACTATAATTGATCAAAACTTCTGTCACTATTAGTCATAATTGTGACTGATTGGCTAAGAACCGAGAAAAACACAGAAGTTCTGCCAGATAAAGTACAAGTTTGCTAAATGGATATAGAGAAGAAAAATATATACTGTTTTCATTTCAAAGAAAATATTTCAGATAATAGCTTTCTTTAGAGGTCTTTAACAATTTTCTCGCAACAAATTTCCTTTAGGAAAGCACCTCAGTCATGCTGATGTGGATTTTACCAACATCAATATCATCATTGTCCCCATGGTATTTGCCACCCTGTAGTACTTGTGTCCATCCGTTCTGTTATTCCACTGACGTGGAATTTGTTCAGAGTGATGTATTACTGTTAAGCGAGTACATATTCTTACCATTTGGGTTCCTGCAATAACAGAATCTATATTCCAAGTAGTTTTCAGAATGCTATAGCATGAGAACAAAAGTCTATTGTTTAAAAGTAAGTGACATAAATAATATTGAACTCTCAAATTAATTTTATATTTTATGCTTTTATACATACTTATGATCATTTTCTTGTCAATCTCCCTTTCAATGACTGCTCAAAAATTTGTAAGTAATCCTAAATTAAGCAATTTACACTTTATGGGTTGTGTTTTGTGTTCTTTCTCCAAAATGAAAAAAGTCATTCTAATTTTATTAGAAAGAGTTTCTTAAATTTATTAGCTCCAAAATATTAAGAAACAAGTTGTTTATATACTAATACATCCGTGAATCTTTGTAGAGGTAAGATAAAGATTTACAATACTTCTTGTTTACAATTTCTTAAAACTATTCATTCCAACAGACTTGACCTACTACCTGTATGTGTGGCACACACAGACGCAATCACCTATATAAATGCACAGATTTTTTTTGATTTGTTATGTGTGCACCCATTTGTGACAATTCCTTCTCAGTTCTTGGCTCACTGCATTAACAGTTTCCAGTCTTATTCATAAGAAAGTGTGTTCTGCACATCCTCCTCACGATGGTGGTCAGAGCAGACCGACTGTGGGTACCACTCACATTACAAAGAGCCTTTAATGAGGACATGGGATACATCATTCAGCCAATTTCGGAAAAGTTTATGTGAGACAACATGCTTTTCATAAACATCTTTTTTATATATTGGAAATGGAGTTAACATATTTGCAACATGTCCCCATACCTTATTTTATTCAACTGCCAGAACTTGGAATGGAACAGAGTTAAAGAAAGATGGCTGAATCACAAAGGCAATCTGAGTAGAGCATTGTGCTCCAAAACTTTATGGAGAAATTGGCTGAAAAACAGAATAATTCCAAGTTATGCTAACCTACACAGTTTCAGCTTTCTTGACTCTCAACCAAAATTAATCAAACGTGGCCACATATTTTCCTATAACTCTTTAATGATTCATGCATAGTTCTTACTAAAATCTAAGATTCTTTGTGGAACTCTGAAAGCTCCAAGCGGTCCAGGTCCATCAACCCTCAAGAAGTACTGGACCCAGAGGCTGCCATGAACCTGGAAGCCAAAGTTGCATAGATTTCTAGGCTCCTATAAAGAGAAAACCAAAACGTTGTAAAAGCTGCTATCAGGGATCTGGGACACCACTCGGGAAACTAGATAGCCGTATGCCACCTTGGCCCACAAAGGCACACGCCGCCCTCGCTCCAACCGAAGGATCTCAGCAACATTCCAAGACTGAATGAATTAGGAAATGGGTACTGCAGTGGAAAGTCTTCATCATGGATCTTCAGTCTTTTTGTCAGCATATTTAATCTTACTCAATACGATTGGGATTAAAAGTCATTAGTCTTCCCATCTGCTCACAACATTATGTAACACGAGAGTGGCTCTATGTCCCATGTTTGGAAGGTGCTATCTATTTTCACGAATCACCATGAGTATAGGCGTGGGGAACAATATTTAATAATAATCAGGACAAGCTGGTTCTGTGGGAAAAATACGTGAGTTTGATAAGTGCTTTGAGGCTGTATTGGCTCTACACATCGTGGTGCTTGCTCTCAGCCGTGTGATGTAGAATCGTTTCGAGGTTGGAAATGAGACCATCCACATGAGAATGGTGGCAAGATGAAAGGTGGACACTTAAGCGCAGAAAAAAATGTTGTCAGCTATCATTTTGAAGATAATAACAGACACCGCTGATGGTAAAATAGAGGAGTCTTCATTAGAAGTCTCTCATTTTCTAATATGTTATCATTTAAGTACAAATGACTATCTGGCACATAATAGGACTCAATAAATATATAGTTGAAAGAATAAGTGAATATAAAACATAACTGTGGGAGAGATGCGAGTGCCATGTTGTTTCAAAGTAAAGCTCCTTTTCAGATGGGTTAAATGAATGATCAAACTCAGCTAGGGATAATCTCAGTGGCGATCCCATCTCTGCATCGTGTTGTTAGATCTCACGTGCAATCCACTTTCACGGACCCCCTCCTCACGTGGCCAGTGCAACACACCTGTCAGAGCAAACAGGCCTGCGAATCTCAAATGCACGTGGGCTATCTCATCCCTGAAGAAGCTGAGCATTTTCCCCAAGAACATGATGTATGTTTTCAGAGAATAGGGTTCTAGCAATGTGAGTGAGGAGACAGAAGAATGTTGTTCTGGGCCCAGAATTCCCACAGCCTAAGTGAGAAGAAGGAATGACGCGTTGTAGTCCAAGACCTCCTCACGGCTGTGCTTCGGCCCCTTCACTCCTGACCGGGTGGCCGGGCTGTGAAGAAGTCTCTGTTCTTCACCCCTGCCTATCGTTGTGTATGTTCTAGTTAGTTTTGCACTTAAGGTATACCATTGTGTACTTTAGTCCAGTTTCTTTTCCTTTTATTTACTGTTTACATTCCACTGGGAGAGTGTTACTTACAGAGGTGACAAATAAATAAAGTAGCTCGTTATGAATATTGCCGTCTTCCTGAAATGCTTTTTAACAATGAATTCAAATCACTGGAACATAATTCTGCAAAACATCTTGTGACTGCCAAACATGGGCAGGAAGCAAGAAAAATGGTGGTCTACTGGTCACAAACTCAACTCACTGCAAGATATTTGTACAAGTAGAATATCCCTGGTTTTGAAAGGACTTACTAATAATAAAAGTAAAATAAAAGTAAGAATGGTTGACTTTCCTTCAGTGTTGTGCTTACTACCCGTCAGAGGTGTTCTAAGCGTATCCCTCTTTTTACAAAGGTTTTATTTGTGCGCTTTGTTTCACACGGCTCCCTGGGAGCAGAGCGGGGCTTTGGTTGTAGGTGGCCGGGCCTCCAAGGGGCTCCTGTTGGAGGCTGTGTGTGCTAGATACTAAGAACTGCTCTTACTCCCTTCAGTGCTGACTGTGGACAAGAGAAACACCCTCAAGCCTTCCTGAGGCCAAACAATGTCTTCTACGAGCTTTTTAAAAACATGACTATAAAGTAGAGTTCCAGATAAAACATTACCATCGTGGCAAAACTAGTTTTCAAGACTGTGATCGCCATGACGTTGAAAATTGCTCATAAAAGACGCATGTGAAAATTCTAGATTAGACACAAAGTTGCCTTCTGATTAATGAATATATACACTCACAAAACCTGAGGTTTTCTCTAGCTACGCCAGCTGCTAGGAATCTCAGAGAGAAACTCGCAGATAATCAGTAGGTTTACTAGGTTAAAAACGTTTGTTAGGAGTATTTCTCTCTCTTCCTTCCCATTACTGGACTCTGTGTTATTTTTCATGTAATGTAAGTTAACAAAATGTTATTTATTTACCATAAATATTTTAATCTTATAACGTATACATTTTAATTTTAATGCAATTGAAATAGCGCTGATCTTTTATGTAAGCAACCAAACTGGACTTTCATGAACGGTTTCATATATTTACTTCTTGTTCGAATGAATGCTGGAGTTTTAGGTCTCACATTGTTATTCGCTACATGGGACAGGTTTACAGGTTTCTAGAATGTTATTGTCTGTAGATTGTGTTGAGGAAAACACATAATTTGCTTTATATCTTTCACCAGATTCTTCTTATTTTCAAACTTACACTGGACATGTTACATGCAATACAAAGAGATAATACATCTATTATAAATTAATGAAAAGTCACACATAAATCAATCACATTGGACTACAAGTATCATCTTTGTTCATGTCAGACTAATAAAAGAGTTGATCTTTGACAGAGCTCTGGGCAAAATTAATCCAAACTCCTTACTACCATATAAAGGCTCTTTGAATAAAAGACAACGTGTGAATTGGTTTTTAAAGAAGTATGGAGAATTATTTGGGGAAACTTCATCAAGATAAAAAGGTACTTTGTGAATTTTGCAAAATCAGAGTCCCTTGACTCGTTTATATAATAATGTGAGAAGCAGAATATTTAACATACATTTGTGAATAGTATAAAGCTTCAACACTAATGACTAACAAGTGTTTTAGGTTCATACACATTCTATAGGTATTTCTCCCAATTTCACTGGTCCTTTGATATTTAGAGTATAAGAAATAAAAATTCTTGGTTATATAATTTATTCTATTATATAGTCAGAAGAAATAGTTTTTAACAAGGAAAAAGAAAAAAGATAAATTGGGTATCTACTATTTTGTTCATTTGTATGTACTTTTGAGAAAAATACAGTATCTAACTTATAGACTGAAAGAAGAAAGACTATTTTTTCTCCACTACTGCAGCATAATTTATAGAAAAGGTAGAAAATGTAAAATTCTAACAAGTAAACCTTTGTAGTATGATATTATTTTATTAAATGGTGATGTTCCTATGTCATTCTGTTGCTTCACCTAACAAACTAATACTCAACATGAGTGAGAGTAATAGTAGAACGCAAGCTTTTCTTCCTCAATTTCTCTGTGACTAGAGAAAGAAATATTGAAATAAAAAGAAAGAAAGAAATAGTGAATGACTGTGGAATGATGCAGAAAATACGATGAAGCCTGCTGTCTCTCACTTGGGGAACAAGCGGGGTAGCTGGCTGGGAGAGGGAGGAAAGGCAGGATGGAGAAAAAGAGCTTATTGAATAAAATCAGAGCTAATAATGGTGGTTTAAAACGAGTTATTTTAAATAGAAGCTAAATAGAGAGTTGTTTTTTATCAGAGGTGAATTTTTGCATACTAAGAAAATTACCCATAAATTCTACCAATAACTGACCTGGAGGTCCTTTTTCTGAGTAAAACACGGCTTGGAGTTCACCGATTGCATGAAACGTCAGTCAGATAGCAGTTTGGTGACCCGAACTTTGGAATTCAGCCAACGAACATCATAAAACATAAAATTGTCCGTTTGCATCATCAAATACTGCTGATGAGAGTATAACTAGGTGAACCGTTCTGAAGTCAGATAGAAAAATATATGATATACAAAAGCTACATAAAGCCTCAACTCTGTTGTAAGGTTCTAGGTTTAAGGGTGTTTCTACAGAAATGATCAGATGTGTACACATATGTGGTAACAAATGGAAACTGAAATAATACAAATGATTAACAGCAGCATGTTAATTAATTATACTACACCTATAGGGTGAAATACAACACTACCTCCAACTTTTTCCTTTTTTTTCTTTTCTTCCTCTTCTTAATATTTTGCAGTGGGAATTGAACCCAGAGCTTGTCCCAGGCCGAACAAGTGCTCTACCCCTGAGCCGCACCCCGCCTGATTACTTTAGACAAAGAATCAGAAAGTGTTGACAGAGGAAAACACTGATGTTGTATTTTCATAAAAAAAACCTTAGACAAAAATAATAATTATGAAAAACATGTTTAAAGTAACTTTTGCTGCTGTAATAAATAAGTCCTCTTGAAGGGTTTCCCAAATAAAGCTGTCGTGGCAGGAGGCAGCCTTCCATACCATCATGGTGCGCCCCCTTTGACCAGAATTCCTCTGTCTTCTCCTGGTGCTTCTCTAGTTACGCCAGGCAACGGTGGGCGGAGCAGACAACCAGGTGACGCTGTCTCAGGGCCAGGCCTGGCAGTGGCCTCCATCACCTCCACTCTTATTTTGTCCTGAATGCTCAGCTCTGCAGCGGAGCTGGGGTGTGTAGTGCAACTGAGCGTGACCAAACGAAGTGGGAAGGTGGAACAGCACTGGAGCCAGTGCCGTAGAGGACCCGCCAAGGACGCCACCTCCACTTGCACATGTGTGCATCCTCGCGGACACACATGCCAGGCCATGTGCAAATGTTTATAAGTCATTTGCCTGTGAATGACAGAATAATGAGGCTTCTACTTTCTTTTCTATGTATTTCTGTATTTTAAAAATGTCTACAATTCTGGTATTGTTTTTATGCGCAGAAAAAAATTAGAAAACAAGAACTGACTGCTGCTGGTATTGTGAAATTGACGCTGACGTTGTGAGATTATTGTATACACCAAATTTTATCTAACCCTGAGGCAAGAAAATCACAAGTTTAAGCCCAACCTGGAAACTTAGTAAGACCCTGTCTCACAACAAAAATAGAAAGGCCCGGAGATGTAGCTCCATGCAAAGGCCATGGGTTCAATCCCCAGTACCACCACGAAAAGTATCTAACTTGAAGGTAGAATTTTAAATATACAATTTGTAGAATTATGGGCATAGTGTATTTTTACGTATAATCTATGTGTCATAATTGAGGCCAAGCTTGCAAGAGACAGTTTGTTTGTGAACTGAAGTCTGCTGTTATTTCGGTGTTATCTGTTCATTGACTGGGCCCGCGTATTTCAGGCAGTTTCTTTGCACCAGCTGAGGAGCGTCCTACTAAAGACAACACCAGCGAACGGCAGCTGCAGTCTCTACATTTCCATTCACATTCCTCACTCTGTGGCATTCAAGGAATCGAAAGGAACAAAAAAGAAAGGACAGCAGACAGAGAAAAGAATCTATTTAAGGGATCGATAGGCTGCCTCTCCTTCCCATGGGTCAGAAGTGCTGAGATTCTTGGAATGAGGAAGAGAGAACCCAGCTGGGGGCCCCTCCAGGCCTTCGGGAGACGTGACCATGTGGGAGTGGCCCCCTCAGAGCCCCGGAGGATACAGAAGCTCCTAGGAGGGGCAGAAAGCTCAAGCATCTCGCTTCCTGGACATTTAGATAGAATTACACACAGGTCGCTGTCTGCCCTACAAAGTCCAGATGGACGGCAAGAAATCCCGAGTCCAGATGGCCTCAAAGGTGGGTGTTTACAGCACCACCCACAACTTATGCCTCCACAGACGCAGGGCATATGTGGGGCCGGAGAGGCGCTGCCTGCCCACTCTCCCTCCCTCTGACCCGACCCCCAGGGGAGCCACCTGTGCGCAGGAGGTGAAGCACATCACGCGGGCTAGCAGCCTTACCGTCACAGATATCCTGCTAAACGGGGCAACGGCCGCACCGTGCTAGAGTCTTGACCTAATGAGCTCTATGAAGAGAAAAAGGATAAAGGAAGCTGGGGGCTAGATGACTCGCAAAAGGTCACATCTGCCGGCAAGAGTCTGGTTGCCTGCTGTCACGGAGAGTCTCGCTGCAGCTCCTGCCCGGCCGTGGTTATCTCTGTCCACACCACTCTGCACACACGCGGCGCTGTCACATCCCAGCACAATTCACACTCTCCCATGATTTGGTAACAGCCTCATGGAGACCTGATGTCAGACAGGTGCACACGCATGGCGGAGTTTTCCGAGGGCCTTCAGTACAGGAAAAAAAGGCCGTGCTGTGTACCTGGGAGAGGAGTTTGTTGTACTGTTCTTTTTTGTTTGTGTGTTTTGTTTTGTTTTTCCTTTTCAGTACTGGAGATTGAACCCAGGGCCTTTACAGTGAGGTACACCCCTCACCTTTTCTTTTATCTTTTGAGACTGGGTCTTGCTAAGTGAGTTGTCCGGGTCGGGCGAGATCTTACAAACCTGCTGCCTCTGAGACTGCCGGGGTTCGAGCGCTCCTGCTGTGCCTTACGGTCTTCTCATTGACAGTAGCACACGCAGGGCCTTGGCCAGGCTAGACTACTGAAAATGTTCAGTTAGCTCAGCAGCCAGAGCCACAGCGACCCTGCTCCTGCAGTCTGCGGGCCCCGATTCCACACACAGGTAACCTGCCTCGTGAGTTCTGCCTCCAAATATGAGGAAAACAGCTAACAAATCAGGCAAATTAAATGTTCAAGTTATTATAGGAGATAAAACACCAGAAATTCTTTAAAACTATTGAAAAATAATACGGATAATTTACACAACTCTTTTCTCAGGGAGGAATATACACTTTTAGGAAAATTAGGATATGTGCTCGCTGATTCCTGCCGCATGTGCCCTCCCCCACTCTCTGGAGGGAGGAAAACTGATTGACTTAGTGAGAGAAATATGCATCTAAAAAGACCGAAAGCCACATGAAAGTATTTGTTTTTAAAGTCTATTTCATATTAGTTCCTCTAACTTGGAGTTCCTCTTGAAAGCAGAGTTCGTATGCAAATGGATATGAAAGGAGATCAATTTCCTGAGTAAACCTTTATCTTATGATGGCATTTCAGAAACACCAGAACCTTTTCCTTCAGCTCGTGGCGAAAGTGTTGGTGTGTTACTGCCCTGAAAGATGGATTCATAGATTTGAAGAAGGCTCCTTGGGTACATTTTGGGCACAGCTTTATGCTGGAATCCGACAGATCTCTGTGCCAAGTGCAGTAGTCAAGGCCTTGGCTGAATCTGCCATCATGGATGACGTTAAAGCGCATCTTGGAGCTGGGAGAAGCTGGGGCAGGCCGCCGGGATGGCTGGGGATGCAGCTCGCAGCCGTGACCCTGAGGCCTGCTCGGCCCATGACTCGGAGAAAAATCACTTAACCATTATTAGCTACTTAGCTACGTCATCTTTAGAAGTGGGCTTCGTGAGGCAGAGGCAATGCAGACTTCAGAAGGATCGCGACGAACCCAAGTCTGTTCTGAGAGGCGTCTGGGCCACGCTCCGCAGGATGAAGAGGAAAGTTTGGTGCCCGCCTGCGCCTTCTAGTTTTCTTAGCCAGGCTCCGGCTGCAGGAGGATTCGAAATTCAGTCAGTTGCGGCTTTCCTGGTAATGCGTCCTGGAAGTGATGCTACAGAATGTCTTGTAAATCAGAGATGTTACTCGGGCTGAGAACAAATTATGTGAAGTATTTTAACCCTTACTTTTCAATTGAGACTATAGTTTTTCTAGCTCTCCTTATTACTACAAACTTGTATAACATGCTTATTGCAAAAGCACATAAGAATTTTAAAGATCATTAAAGATCAGTCAGTTTTTAAAAACTTTCATGTGTTCTTAGTCACATACAAGGTCCTGAGTTCAATCTCTGCTATGGCCAAAGGGAAGAAAGGGCAGGAAGGAAGGAAGGAAGGAAGGAAGGAAGGAAGGAAGGAGAAGGGGAGGGGATGGGAGGGAGAGAGGAGAGGAGAGGAGGGGAGAGGAGAGGGGAGGAAAAAGAAAAGGTGAATTCAATATGAAAACCGCTTATTAATCATATTTTTCAAATCGCTGGGCTCCAGATTACCCATTAGTAGTGCTGTCAGATAAAATATTGGGTTCCTAGTTGAATTTAAGCCTTCAGGGAAATAAGGGATTATTTTTACTGTACACTTTATATGATATTTGGAGCATATTTGTATTTTTAAAAAAATGTTTGTCTGGCACTGCAGTCTGGTCCCCCTTCATTAGCCAAGCTGTCACCCTGACTGCTCTTCGGCACATGACTTCTTGCCTCTTCACACGAGGTCAGCCTGGTACTGACGTAAAATAAATCAGATTCATGAGCTTCAATATCGCATGGTTGCTCTTGTATGAGAAACACAAAGTACCAACAAATTAAAGAGCAAAATGAAAGATATTAGAAACAGGAAAGCAGATCTTTTTCCAAATGAGAAGGAGACATAAAAGAATGAAGAAGTTTTACATACATGCACCAGCTCCCCACAATGAATGTGATCATCTTGTACTGCAAAAAGATGCTAAAAAAAATAGAAAACTACAATGTCACACTCCATATTGTTTCTGCCCTCTGACCCTAGAGAGTGGGCTCCTCAGGCCAGAACCGGCCATCTGTGTTGGTGTCTGACTTTAGAGCATCCTGAGAACCGTCCCAGCTCTGAAGCATTGTCCACGCTTCCCACCAACCTCTTCCCACCAGCTTACTTGCAGGCGTTGGTTTTGGCCTCCTTTCTCTCTGCAAGAGAAACCAGCTATGGAAGACGTCTCACCTAGAGTTTTGTGACTCTCCGGTTTGCTGACATTCATCGTCAAGTCCACTGCAATTATTTTATGTGTCGATACTTAATGATACTGAAGTTTGAGATCAGATTGCGTTTTTTGTGTAAATTATTTCACTTATTTATTCATTGACAGCAGTATTTATTAGGTATACATGAGAAGCTTAGCACCCCTTGACCCTGTATTTCCTAGGAGCAACACGGAACAGTAGTAGAAGTGGGAATTCAACACTGGAAATGTGAATGTAAACTTTTTTAAGGCATCTTCCTAATTTCTGAGTCTAGTCTCCATACCTTATTGGCCTGGAGGTAAGATTTTTTAAAAGACCACTTATAAGACATTTAGTTCATTTCTTGGACCAAAGCAGTAACTCAAGAAGTGGTAGCTGCCTTTATTTTAAATTGAAATAGATTCACAATTATCCTTCTTTTCATTTCTTTTATTAGTATATGTTTGCAGTACATGCATTTTACAGTCATCCTAGGGAGTTGGTATACGTATGTAATATAGTAATACAGTTTGTTTCTTTTTTAAATCTCCTTCATTCTTCCCCTCTTCCTCTTTCTGTAGTTTC
>PVJO010026975.1:0-20322 GCA_004026905.1 Hystrix cristata | reverse complement strand
ACTGTAAATAAGGACAAAGAGGTGTAATAGATATTATATAAAAGGAGGATGGTGTGCAGAGGAGAGGAGTACTAGAAAGAAAGAAGGGGAAAAGCAGAAAGGCAACAGGGGAAAGAGAGGGGAAAGGGAAAATATGGAAAATGATGAATGAACCTGCTGTAAATAGGGAGGGAGGGAGCAGAGGGGAGGGGTGGGGGAGAGAACCAAGATGCATCATGTATAGGTACAGAATAAATGTAATGAATGTGACCATTGTATGTAGAATATACCAATACATGTTCTTGGTTTAAAATAAAAAAAAAAAAACCCATGTTGATTGTGATCATTATGTATACAATGTACCAATACATGTTCTTGGTAAAAATAAAAAATAAAAAAAGAAGAGGTCAGTACCAATTGAGTGTAGCGGATCCTACAGCTTAACACTTTTGCCTGAAGCCCAAGTACAAGTACAATATAGCCCAACTCCAGTTGATCACCCTCCTTTTAGAACTCTCCCAGCAAGGAGTGCCGTGTATTCACACCGGCAAGCGCCTCTACAGGAGAACTGCAGCAGGGTCTGTGTCTCTGGGCCTCCTCTACTCCTCTCACACTCCAGACTGCTGCTGCCTGCACTGAGGTCTCGGGATGCAAGCACCCTTGTGATTCTTTGCAGCTCCTGTCATTATTTCTGGCTGAGTAGCTCTTGTGTGAAGTCAGGAAGGCCAGTTTAAATTTGCTCCAAAACTGCCTTACCTGAGCATCCAAAATCCTCCATCTGTTTGGATCTGGAAATAAATATTCTTCCCTGGATGTCTGGGAGGGCAGGTGTTACTTAAGTGGCTGGCTATATGACTAGTGTTTAGTGTACAAATGAGAACATGGAGGCCAAAAGCACTAACATAACTTCTACTTTGCCATATAGTACACTAGGCATGTTCAAGAACTCAGCTCTTCAGAGCTTTTTCCACTGGGTCACACTGCCTGGCACATTTGTTTTTTTCCTTGTAAACATTCCAAATAGATTCATTTTTGGATAAAATTCTTTTACCAGCTGACACTTCAAAGGATATGAAACCCTTTAAATTATAATACACCACCAAACTGCTCACTAGTATGACATTTGTACAAAGAATTATCTAGTGAAGGACAATCCCTTCCAACTTTGTTCATATTTTATTGGAGCAATTATCATGCTGTATGAAACAGTAATAATCTTCCTTAACATCTGTTTTCCTATACTTTAATCTTGGTGCATCAGGGGCTTATATTACTGATGCAGAAAGTAGTCATTTCTAACACATGAAACTAGGTGTGTGTGAGGAGTTTAACACCTGGGTCATTCATATAGGAATGAACGGGTACCCGCATGAATGCATGGAAAGTTTGAGCAAGTCACATATGGACGTGGATCCATATTTTGAGAAGCAGTAACAGCCAAGTCTGCACTTAGGTGAGCTTAATATGAGCAAGAAATAAAACTGGAAATATACATAATCTTGCATGACCCCACTGAATTATGTAACCTAGGTATTCAATAAGTCAGAGAGCTAAATTCATGCTGAATTCTTTTTTAATAACTGCAGAAGAATCTACTAGATTTTGTTTCCTATGTCTCCCCAGTAACCAGTGAGCTCTTAGCTAGGATATTAACTAGCACTTCAAGACAGAAGGCTGCTGCGGCGTGGTGTATGGATCAGAATGGGGGAGAAAGTCTCAGCCCAGCAAGCAGAGAGGTCTCAAATGGAGACGGGAGCCATTTTTTACAGTCTCGACCTTAGATACGTGCATAGCGAGAGTTGGGAGAGAGGCAGAATGATAGCGTGGAATAGGACTGCTGTTGCATCCTTCAAAACAACCCCCAAACCAACAGACACACATTATATACATCAACTTTTGCTTTCAGTTCTAAAATGGAAGAAATCTATGAAAACAGGGTGATATTTATGAAAGAAATGGATAAAGCTTTCAGGATGAGGTCTGGCACCCTTCTACCTGGTGGAAGATGCCAGTTGATTTTCCCTGCTCTGATTCCTACAGCTGAAATTATCTGTACCTTCTTGTGCATGACAAAAGGGCAGGAATAGTAGCACAAAACAAACAAACAAGAGCAGAACTATCTGCGGATCAATATTTTAATGTTGCCAAGGAGGTGAATAATATCCTCAGCATGAGAGTATGACTAAGTCAATCATGATATGGTTGTCAAGAAAACATAGATAATTTAGGGAAGAAAATAGAATTTTCTCAGAAGATGGTTCAAAAACCAGTCATAAAAGCCATCGGAGGGAAAAATAAAGTGATAAGAATCAGTCCAAGAAAGTCAATACCTCCCTATTACTAATTTCAGAAAAAGAAGAAGAAATTATGGGAGATTAATTGCTAAAAAAAAAAAAAATCCCAGCTGTTTATAAAAAGCAGACATTTTAGAGTGAAAAGAACCACTGACTATTAAGGAAGAATAATTTAAAAACAGCCTGTACAGACAATACTGATGAAATTTCAAAATATCATGTAGCAGATGCTGTCATTTACTTACTGAATTTTAAAAAAATACAGCAGATAATGTCATTTGCTCCACCTTTTCTCAATGGATTTAGTGGGAGGAAATATTGTAAGAGAAATCTGATAGCTTCCCAAACACAAGAGATAAATTATGTACTTTCTACTTCTTCAGTGGAGATGTTTGCCAATTATGGCCAGTTAAATGAAAGGAAGGAAGCTGGATAAAGGGGTTCAGTGAGGAACAATTTATTTCTGATTAAGTGAGAGAAGCGGAGAGAGAGAGAGAGAGGGAGGAGGAGGAGAAAAAGGAGTGGGAGGAAGAAGAGAGAAGAGGTGGGGGAAAGGAAGAAAAGAAAGATGATGGAGAGGACGAGGATTAAGCAGGAAGAGGAGGAAGAAGAGAGAAGAAACAGGCATGGCACAAATCTTTCGTCTTTTCCTACATGTTCACAGGTCATTCTGCTATAAGTTGCTGCAGCTAGACCATTTATAAAGATAAAGCCCAGGAGACTTCAGAAAAGCTACCATCGTGTTCTCAAAGCAACCCAGAAGCATCTATCTCCCTGTTTTGTTTTATGCGAACAATAAACATCTTTCTAAATCAGTTACATGAGAGGTACTCCAGAGGATTGAGTGTATCCTTAAAGGGATTAAAATGAGACAGACATGATACTTCTCTTCTGGATCACTGGATACCTGGTGACAATGGAACAGTCTCCCAAAAGATTTGAGATAAATGTTTTTGTTGTTGTTGTTGTTGTTTTAATTTAATTTTATTTTAATGGTACATTTTAGAAGTACATAGTGATAACATTCATCATAGGGGATTTGTACCTGTACATGATATATCTTGTTGCTTCTTTTTGCCCATCCCCCTCCCCTCCCTTCACCCCCTCCTCCCTCCTTATTTACAAAAGTTTTGTTTCCATTTTTTCCCTCCATTTCTTATTTCTCTTGCCCTTCCATTTCTTTTCCCCTCCCCCTCCCTTGTTCCCTTTCCCATTTGGACATTTTCTTCCCTTTCCCAATATAATATATTTTAGTCTTTATTTACACTTTCAGTTTCTCACACGAGAGAAACAATACAGTATTTAAACATGTGTGTCCAATTTATTTCACTTAAGAGTATGGTCTCAAGATGCATCCATTTACCTAGAAATATCTCAAGCTTATCATTCTTCATGGCAGAGTAGTACTCCATTGTATTAAAAAAAAAAACACATTTTCTTTACCCATTTCACTGTTGATGGCCATTTGGGCTGTTTCCAAGATTTAGCTATTACAAACTTGTTTTTGATACTGGGATTCTGTAACTTTGGAAACCATCATGATGAAGGCTTTCAAAACTTTAGATTGCTCATACACGTTCACTGAAATAATTACATGAAGATATATATCCATAGTGTAAAAAAGAACATAAGAAATGATGACGAAAAATCTAAGATACAGAGGAGTATAAGAGAGGAGACAGAGAGAGAGAGAGAGATCCCACAATAAGGCCTGTACTGCATTCATAAAAAGCAGTCCGTTCCTAACTGACCTTTCATCAGAAAGTTGAAGAATCCCAGCACTGTGATAAAGAAAACATGCATTTTTTGCAATGAAATAAAAATAAGCAATGAGGAAGTCCGGGATTCAAAAAATGTATAAGAAAATCATGATCCATTAGGAAACAATGTGGCATGATTTCACTCAGTTTAAGAAAATGGATTTCATTTCTTGGTGATTTTAAGATTTCCCTTAGAACAACATAGAACCTGATTATCTGGTATATTTGAAACTATCCTCTTTTTTTCCAATTTCAGAATAAATCTGAGGAGTTCACAGTTTCTCAGAATTGGCACTCTGGACATCTTTGCTGTCGGGGGCTGCCCTGTGGGTTGTAGAATATTCTGCAGCATCCTTTGCAACCCACACGGTTGCAAAGATCTCACGTATCTGCTATCATTGTCAAGCGTTCCTTTGGAGTTGGAGTTGGGGGTTAAATTATTCTCAGTTGAGAAAACTATGCAAAAAGCATGGACTCTTTTTAAACCTAAAAAAAAATACAAATGTTCATTTTGAGTACATAAGAGTAGAAAGCTGAGTGATGATGTATGGGAAAAGACGAGGGAGATGAAACAAGACAAAGAGCTGAATGATGATGTATGGAAAAAGAAGAGGAAGATGAAAATAACTGGTATGGTTTCTCCCCACCAAGAAGGGAATGAGAAGCTATCTGAAGTCCTTGAACTGATACTGAATATTAATTTTGCAATATACTAAACATATTTAAAATCAGCAGAAGAGGGAGCTATAACTAGAGAACGGTGTGGGCAGAGTATCTTTCATAATCATTAATAAGCAAACATGGCCAAAGACTTTAAAATAAAGAAGTAATGCTTTAACATAGAATTACTGAAGTTACTACCAAGAGCACCAAAATAGAAACAAATAATTTTTCTTTAGGGAGGAAAGTCTTGACTTTTCAGTTTCTTTCTTCTCTTCATCTTTTTTTTATTTGTACGTATGCACATTATTACAATTTCAAGTATAATTTAAACCATGGATTTTATTTATTTTTTCTAAAGTTTCAGGATCTACTTTACTCAAATGACCTTGGAGGACTAACTAGTTTTTATGGTAAAGTGAGTACTAACCCTGAAGCAGGTGATTTCTAGGTCAATTTCTGGTACATTTTTCTTTCCAAAATTATCTGGCCAGCATTTTTCTGCAGTTGAGTATCAATAAATACTTATTGAACATATTTATTCAATTCCTTGCCTGTTTGACTTACAATTAATGAGAGACCACTTTTTACTACTTAACCTCGTTCAAATTCCTGCACTCGCCCTCCAGGTGCCAGTGAGATAACCAGCGCTCACCACACGTGGATTTCTCCGGGAACGTGCACTCTCCAACGGGCCCTCAAATGAGAGGCCAACAATTAAGCTCAGCGTGGACAGCATCTGAAACCTCAGAAGAACGCGATCCAGCAATAATCCTCAGGTGGTCATTTCCTAATCTCTGCTGGCAGAGACGGCTGGGAGAGTTAATTATGCAAACTGAGTTGCCTGACTCTGTTGAGAGTGAGGGAAGTAGCATAAATATCCCTCTGGCTTCCGCTCCTGCCTTCAAGAACCTGTCAGACCCTCTCGGATTGGGATATGTTTATCCTGAGTTAGTGAAGGACAAGAGAATTCATCACAGGGATGAGCCGCGGGTAACTTGAAATCCCAGGCAGAATCAAAATTTGGTGAGTCTTCTTTACAATATCTAGTCTTTGGTGAATGGCAAAACATTTCTGAAGCTTTAAAATACTGTTCTTGGGGCTGGGGGTTTAGCTCAGTGATTAGAGTGCTTGCCTTGCAAGCACAAGGCCTTGAGTTCGATCCCGGGCACCACAAAATAAAATAAAATAAAATAAAATAAAATACTGTTCTTTATAAGGCACACATGAATACGTGCACACGCCTGAAACACAAACCCGGCGGGTGCACACCTGCAAGCCCAGTACTCCGGGAAGCTGAGGTAGGAGAATCACAAGTTTGAGTCTGGATGGGAAATTTAACAACTTAGTGAGACCCTGCCTCAAAATAAAAAATAAACAAGGGCTCGAGGTGCAGCTGAGTGTGAAGCCCATCATCTCTGGTTCCCCAGCTGTATGTCATGAGTAGTGGTTCGGAAAGCTCTTCCTTGTACAAAGAAAGACTCTCTAGCTAGCGCCCTCAGCAGGCCTGTCTGTGAGCGCTTCCTTCTTCCTGCTACCGCAGCTCGGGATATAAGTTATGCGTCAGTTAAAACAAGGCTATATTGGTCCTTTTTTAAAAATTTATTTTATTTTAGTGGTACATTTTAGATGTACATAGTGATAACATTCATCACAGGGGATTTGTACCTGTACATGATATATCTTGTTGCTTTTTTCCCATTCCCCTCCCCTCACCCCCTCCTCCTTTCCCATTTACAAGAGCTTTGTTTCCATTTTTTCCTTCCATTTCTTATTTCTCTTGTCCCTCTGTTCCTTTCCCCCTAATTCAAATTTGTGAATGTATATTTAGCATAAATATAGATGCACATATATTTAATAATAGTTGGTAGATGAAGTGAAACCTGTAGCACACATTACTGGTGCCAACATAAATCGGTCAATGTATCTGGAAAGTAGAATAAAGTTTATTGAGCTGCTTTTAAATGCTCATTAATTTTGATAGTGTGTTGACAGTTCTAGGACCTTAAAGAAACATATTATGTACAAGGTAGTTAATCATTGATATGCTTCGTAACATTGTTTAACAATTTTAATGTCAATTGCCATAACTGGAAAAAGATTAAACAAACAAGTCATACTAAGTCCGTAAATGTAATAGATTGTAATAACTGTGTGCATCTGTGTAGTTAATCATATAAGAACATTTTATGGTATAAGTGAAATAAAAGAACATGGAAATATTAATTCTTATATCACCTCTGCACATACGTGCACACACATACTTGCATGTGCACACACACGTACACAAATGGAAGGAGAATCTGTTTTAAATATTAGCAATAGATTAATGGTTGCTTTTATTCCTTACAATTACTTTCCTTTTCTCCGTGTATTGCATATACATCCTTTCTATAATCAGAAAAATAACCATCATTTTATAAAATAAGAGTTGAAATCCTAGTGCTCTTCTAAAGTATTTTATTTGTTTTCTTGTTTGTTCACTTCTAATACTTTTAAGTACACTAAAATAGGTAATGTTTCCTTGAGCAACGCATACTCCTATTACAGCCAATTAAAACATATGGTCATGAACACCTATTGGCATTATTTAAAAAATCTAACCATGTTATTCTTTCAGCCATGTGTTGTTGTTGTTGTTCTTGCTGCTGCTGCTGTTTCTTTGTTGTTTTCAAGATGGTTCAGAAATTAAATGACCTTTTCTAATAAACACGCTCAGACGTAATCATAGGTGATGATGGACTTATGTAAGCTCAGTATCAATGGTAAATCTTAGAACATGCATTCTACCAACTAGCAATTTTCTCAATCAGCTTTTTTTTTTTTTAATTTTAATGTGCCGCTGCAGTTCTTTAAAGCCTCAATCATGGGGGTGGCTCTGGCGAAAGAACTGTGTTCTCTTCGAACTCAGTGGGTAATGAATGTTCGGGGACTGAATGTGCTTTTTGCTCTCAGTAGCACAGTGTGCCTTCCTGCTTTGCAGTCATTTTCTCCAATTCAATGCAAATTCTTGTAATTTCCTTCAAAAATAAATGCTATTAAATGCCCTATTTCTCTCTCATATGTCAGAAAGATTATACACCACCATAAGCAGTATTTTTTGTCAAAATTAAAAATCTACATTCTGATCCAGAGATAGACCCCCCCCAAATAACCAAAATTCTCAGCTAGGAAAAAGAGGAACTTTTAGTATGAAGCAGATGAATTAGAAATGACATTTCTGCATGACAGTTACCATCAGCCTCCTCTCTCTTGCAATATCTGGCTGTTTGAATTTTACATCTAAATAAATAACGTTTAAGTCACCATCATAAAACTGAATGAAAACTAGTATTATGATCACTTCCTAAATTTTAATTGTCTGATTTATGATGGCTTTTTCAAACTTCATACAGAGAAGTAGAAAACGCAGATTTCTTGACAAAGAGGTATAACTGTATGTCCTCTGTATCTGAATAAAAATTATGAAAGGACATTGAAAATGCCTTGGGAATATTTTTAAAATGATATGAATCTATATTAGTCTAGGTGTTAATTGAATTAATACATAGAGAAAGTTAAGGAAGAGTAGATTGAGAAAATAGTCCTAAATTAGAAATAATTATTTTAAACTTCTTATTGATCTTCAAAAATAAAGGTAGTGGGACATGTCCAACCTTAGAAAAGATCACCTATACTTATATATTTGACACATATAAGTCCCTCTAAGATGAATGATGTTTTCAGGGTGACAATAACCATGTTGAGTAGAGCTAGGAAGGACGATCTAGTTAGGAACTGTGCAATAAATCCATTTTCCATATTGCTTCTTTTAAAGGGCAGCAAAAACTAGCTTGAGAGAAGCTAGCCACTCTCCTCACCTCCATACAGTCCCACCTCTTTTACTATCTGAGGTTTCTTACATTTTTAGGGAGCCCAGAATTTTCTGCTGTGATGTTTAAAAGCCAGCATCCCTGACTCTGTTGTCTGCTTTTTATGTCATGGATTTCTGTCTAAGAGGTTAGTACAATGATATCAAATGTTGAAAAGTATTTTCCAAAAATTATGGCATTCGATAAATCCCCAAACTCTTCAGAAATGTGCAATAGTTTAGAGCCAACATTTCAAGCACTAATTTGCACCAGAGATAAGAGTTTTAGCAGGACTTTTAAGGAAAGTCTTTTGACCTAGACTGAGAGACTTTTATGATGTGGACTTTTATCCATAAGATTGTTTTTGTAATTTCCTATAGTGAAGTATTTGAGATGTGTAAGGTTTGCAGGGCTAACAATAGTTGGGAAATTGTTGTATTCACTTGCTTCCAAGGCCAAGTGCCAAGTGCTAGGTGTTGGGTCTGTGCAATGTCTTCCAATTGAAGGTGGCATGAATTTTTACAAAGATAAAACAAGGAGAGACTGTGTATTACATTGTCTTAGACCTGCTCTTTGATTTTGATTTTCACCCTTGATTTCATTTAGGTCTTGGCATACTTCCCAGGGTTTACTCTTTGGCTGAACATAGAGCTTTCTTAATCTATAGGTTATGTGCACTCTAAGAAAATATATTTAATATTTGTAATGCACACTGAAATATTTGAGTGAATGTTGACTCTGAGCATTAGTCAGGCTCCTTGATAGAATTTGACTTTAACATATGGCATTCTCTTTGTAACAACCATGCCTCGAATTGGGTCTTTTATTATGTCACCATGATGCTGAGTTTAGTATATGTATTACAGAGTTGGCCAATTAATTGTACAATTAAGGACTGTTAATTTTTACTAGGAAAAAAAACTAGTTCAAAATAGCCAATTTTGGGGCTGGGGATTTAGCTCAGTGGTTACAGTGCTTGCCTCACAAGCACAAGGTCCTGAGTTCGATCCCCGGCACCAAAAAAAAAAAAAAAATTAAAATAGCCAATTTTGTACATGCAGATAAAGAGGACTATAAATTCGTATTTTCAAAGGTGTTTTTTCCTGTCACCAGTCTTAAATGAACTGTTGCTTTAATACATGGCACAAAATTAAATTATTTATCTTAACTTCAGACGACATACTATTTTTCTTAAAGTGCCTGATTTACTCCTCTGTAATGGAATGCAGGCCATTTTTGTCCTTAAGTATAAAATTCACATGCATGTTTATAAGATTCAGTCATGTTTTATAAGTGCTATCCTGTCCAGGTTTGTATTTATGAAGGGCAGTTAGGAAAGGATATTACTGTGAATTCTTGGAATGATTACATCATTCCATATGATAAAAGTTTATTCTTCTCCAATTGCAGATAATAACTTATAAAAGCAACCATATAAGAATCAAAAAAATACAGAGTCAAAATATTTGTAAACAAAAACACGAGGGTATTATAGAAAAGTATGAATTCAATATAGATGCTCTTCAATATATGATGCCCCAATAAACTATGGTAAATTGTAAATAATGTAAGTTCAAAATGAATTTAATACATGTAATTCCCTGACTATCCCAGATTAGCAACACAACACATTCTGGCGTGTCAGTTATGTTCCCTTGTAGTCACATACCTAACTAGGAGCTGTATGTGGCTCTACTTTTGCCTAAACGTGTGAGAATGTTGTGTGGACTATTACTCATCTGGGAAAAGACTAAAATTCAAAATTTGAAGTATAGTTTATACTGTATCACTTTGATCACTTTTGTTCCATCATAAAATCAAAAATTATAAGTCCCAACACTTGTCGAGTTGAAGACAAACTGTAATATAGTCATGAAATTTATATTAATGGCCACATAGTAAGTTATATGAGCAGAGATAATACAGGTAGTTGCTTCTCTGAGAGATTGCTTATTAAATGTTAAGAAAGAAAGTAGGGCATCTTATTTAACTTGAAGAGCCAGTATTTCCATCAGATATGGAGGGGAAGGATATAGTGAACTGCTGTCTGAATATTTAAGTTTTAAATCAAGCACGGCTGTAGCAATAGCTAAAGCACAAAGATCTGTGGTGCCTTCTTTCATATTACCTACTGTGCCTCAGTGAACACAGCGTTTACCTTTGCCAGAGAAGGACTACCACATACTTCTTACTCTGCAGAGCAGCCGAAGAGAATGTTAAAGTACAGTTTGTACAATAGTCATTGAACATGCCCTTTTTTGGTAATATTTTTAGTCTCCATAGCTTATTGCAGCAAATGATACAATTAGAATAGCATTACAATAATACCTATCTATTTGAAAGAACTGTTAGGATGTTCAAGAGAGTGGAAGATAAGAGTCCTGCTGGCTCTTGACCAAGAGACATCGCAACATGTGCTGATAACTCAATACAAGATTCTTGGCTTCCCCCACTGCATTATGTGCATTATGCATTCGAAGAATGACCAAATGAATTACCTCTCTGGCACCAGGGGTAAATAAAATCTTAATCTTAGACAAATTTCCCAGATAACTAATGGAAAATTCTTTAAACCCTTGTGTTTTGTTTGCTTTACAGTTAAATCCATGTTTATTAAAATCTTCCTAAACTACATTCTCTATTTCTATGAGTTGGTTATTATGCTGTCTCACAATACAAGGATGCCTTTAGGAGCTACTTATTTTGGGTATAATAAAACAATTTCAGATAGATTTAGAGGACTGCAGTGCATTTGAGTATAATAATTAAAACAGTGAACAATAATGATAACTTTGAGTCATTAAGAAAACATTAAAGAATATCGTATATGACATTATTAAGAAACCATACAATATGTAATGCATAGTAGAAAGGTAAAAGTGCTTTTATTAGGCTTTCAGATTTCTTTATTTTTTTCTAATTTTTTTTCTGCTGATTGGTTGTTAATAGGAACAGCTCCCTGGCTGACTGAGTTCTAGTACCCAATGAGTCCTCCCATCATTTCTATTTGGCTTCTTTCTTCTAAAAAATATAAAATAAGATAATTAAGGTGGTAGGATCATTGGCATAAAACTTTTTCCTTTGAGGTAAGCAAAGTATCTACTTTGCTTTCAACCTCAGTGATTGTTCTATTACCTTTCTGGGTTTTGGAAAGGCTCAGGACAGCCGAGGTGAGAAGAAGCCTGCAACAACTATAGTCACAATTATAAATGCAGGTCCTAGAAATGTTTCTACTCTTTTTGAGGTAAGCTGGTATTTTTTTGTGTGTGTTCCACACAAATTTATTTTATTAGTACATGTTTGTGATACATAATGATTACATTCATTGTGAAGAGTTTATATTCATGACACATCTTAATTATTTTATGTCCCCTTTCTCTCCCCTCCCCCTCCATTTCTTGGTGTCCTTTCCTTTTGCAAAAGATCTATCTCTCTGTTTCCTATTATCTTTTATTTTGTTCTTTCATTTATTTATATTTTCTGCTTTTCATATTTGAAAACATGTAATATTTAAGTATGTGCATCTGTAATTTCACTTAACATCGTGCTTTCAAGGTGCATCCATATTCCTACAAATGACTCAGATTGGTCCTCTTTATAGCAGAGTAGTACTCCATTGTGTATAAAGACCACATTTTCTTTCTCTGCTTTAGATAGTATACTAGTTACATAATCAAAGAGGCAAAGTACAAAACAAGGAAGTGTGTTTGAATGTGCAACTAAACATATTGACTCTTAGAAGTGTAAATTTGCACTACTGTGAGTTCTTGTGAGGGTGAAATCAAAACATTTTTTAAGGCATGAAGAATTTGAGTAGCCAGTTCAACCATTGTGGGTTACTTTTATATGAGACAGCCAAGAATATTTTTGAGAAATTAAATAAAAGCCTCAATTTGACAAAAAAAGAAACACAAATGAAAACAAAACAAACTATACGATGATCCTCAAAATATACTAGACTATAATATGCACCAAGCCATAACACGCAGCCTTAACAATTATCTAATCTCAGAGGGTTTAACTAGCAGCTTTTTCAAGTTTACCAAGCCAGGGCCACAGACAAAGCCAGAATGGACTCCTGTGTTCCCAAGAGAAGACTACTGACCATTCCAGCAATTCATTTTGTCACAAGGTGGACAAATTTTTTCATGCTTAAACCACACTTATTAATTTCCTCTCTGTGAAGACCATGTAGCTAACCTTCACCCTTGAAGCATTCTATTTCCTTCCTCGATATGCAGACTTCAAAATGGCCTTCTCCTTGCTCTTCAATTATCAAAAAACTCATGTTTGGGTGATCATCATGGTCTCTGCCAGTCTCTGGGGACTTTGATTCTTCATTTATTTGTTCATGTATTCAACTCTGTTGTTCGAGACAAAGGCTGAGAAATGACTATTGGATGTGGCCACATAGACTCATGAATTACCTTGGCAAGCATTTTCTTTGAGTAGCAAGAAAATATTATAAGGAGCTCGAAAGAGAGTGAGCAATGAGGAAGAAGGAACAGTAGCTATAAACTATTTCAAGAAACTTTGCTATAAACTGAAACTAGAAAATAGGGCAGAAGCTGGAAGAAATGTGATTTTACAACATGTTCATATGGCGACATGAACAATTCAAAAAAGAAAACAAGAATGAAGTGTAGAAAAAGGTGAAATTTAGATTCACAGTCCTTGAAAAACTGAGAAGAGAGCAGGGTTAAATTGAGATTCTGGTCCTCTATCAGAGTCTGAATTTGCCAGGATATGTGGTTACAAAGATAGTTTTTCTTTTTTCTGATTTTTTTCAGATAAAAATGTGAAAAAAGGAAAAACCGAGAAAAATGACAGGAAACGGAATGGCATAGTGGAAAAACTGGGGCCCATTGTTGGAAATGGGCTCAAATATCTCCTTTAACCTTCAGTACCTGCATTATCACATCTTTCTCAATTTTAACTTCTCTTTCCCTAAAGTGGAAATAGTATTAATATTATACTGATTATTCTATACTTATTCTATACTTATAGTATAGACTCTGTGCAATATTTTGTCCATTCTCTTTTCTTACAGTTTTCACCTGGATTCCTAGTTGTGTGTTAGCATATCTAACTACCAAGACCCTAATTCTTTAAGAGTAGATGCTATGTATGGATAACATTAGTATATTAGCACATAGTTAAGGTATAAGAGATTTGACTAATATTACTAAAATATATAAATATTAGTAAATATATATAATGTTATCATCAGCGAGGTCCTGTTCAAAACATTTTACCTGAATTTGTATGTCCAAGCCATGAAACAAACCAGTGAACTAAGAACTGTAAGTATTCTCATTTTAGATACAAGCTGAGGCAAAAGAAAAGAGAGTAACAGAGCTAAGATCACAATAAGGGAACGCTGTGGTCTAAAACTCTCCCTCAACTACCTTCTTGAAAACTAAATGAATAAATGAAATGGAGAGTGGAAGGTTATAGCTGAGAGAATCCATGCTGTATGAATGAATTTCAGAACTTTGTGTTAAAATATGAATGGATCTTGCGTGGGCTTCAGCATGAATCAGATTTGGAATACTGCTTTGGCAAATAGTTTAAATAGTACACAGAAGATGAGCTCATAATTCGTGGTAATTACACAGCAGGAGTTTATAGTAGGGGCAATCAGCATAGTTTCTTCATACCCTAAATATTCTTGGTGGTTGAGAAGCAAGAACTGATAAAAATAGACACAATCTATTACGATTTTGATGCATGGCAGGCACTGAACTAAGGGTTTAACCTATATTATTTCATTTAAATTCCACAGAGATTCCGTTGTATTGATATTTTATCCATTTTAGAATAAGGACAGCTGATACTGTATCTGGTACAGCATGAGTTACAATGCAGGTCTGAATTTAAGTTCTAGGCCTTGCATTTCTTTATTTTGCTCTCTGTGTGTGATGGGGGGTTGGTTCTGGAGCTGCCGTAGAAGGTATGGGGGAGATCAAAAAGATAGAACAAAGAGAGTTTGTATTTCTCAAAGTCTACTTACTCTTCCTAACACTATATGATCCAGTATCTTGTCATTAAAAAATGGGAATACAAATAACTCCTACCTTATCAGGTAGTTACAGGAACATCAATGAGTTAATAAATAACATTCAAAATAATATGATATTACTCTTGTTGTCTAGGTCCATTATAAGACGTATGTTTATATTTTTATTATGGTTTCGTTTCTAAGTATAGAGATACTAAGTTTCCTGAGAATTATTTTACAGGAAAAAAAGCACTGAAAGGAAGTAAACAGACACACTGGTTCCAAGTCAGCTATTCATACAGACAAAAACCTAAAACCGTTTCCATTGGTGCTACCTGAGTTATGCAATTAAATAGAGCTCTCTCCCCGTGTCAGTGGGGATTGCTCCAGGGCCTCCCCTGGATATGGAAATCCACGCATGCTCAGGTCTCATGTAATACAACATAGCAGTCTTTACACTGGACCTGTGCACACCACCCCTACACTTTAAATCATTTCTGGATTACTTAATGCACCTAATAAAATGTAAAGGCTAAGTAGTTGTTATAAATTATATTGTTTAAGGAATAAAGACTAAGAAAAAGTCAGTACACGTTCAGTATAGATGTAACCTTTTTCCTGTATATTTTTGATCTGCAGATGTAGAACCTGAGAATATGGAAGACCAACTATATTTAGAACATCATTATTCATGTTGAAAAATAAGTCTTTAAATTACTATACATATTTTGTAGGTTTTTAAAAATTTTAATTATATTTATACTCGTTTCTGTTTCAGTATAGCAGCGTAACTTAAAATAGAGTAAGAAAAACATGAAATCTATATCTTGTCTTATTTTACAAGAACATGATGTCATACACACTTTTATTCTCATAATGCTTCATGTATAATACATTTCTTATACAGGTTAGATATCAGATATTAATATTCTCTGGAGAGTTGCCTGAGAAAGTGCAAATGAAAATTTGTGACAATAATTGTAAGAAAGTGTGAAACAAGTTGTGAAACTGGACATAAAGTGGATATAATTGCAGTTAGTATTTCCGACAGTCTAATTAACCATCCAAATTGCCAAAGAAACACTCTGGCTGTTAACACAGAGCGATTTTCTAGCTAGACTCAGTTTTAGATATTCAGTATGTCTCTCATTGTCTTTTTCCCACGCTTTAAAGGATTTTTCATTGATTTTCATTTTGAAAAACTAGAGAAAATCATTGCATAATCAATTGTAAAAGTAAAAGCAAACGATGACCTTAAGATGTGTTTAAGTATACAGAGATTGTCCCCTCTTAGCTGGCAGGCAGGCAGGCTCCCACTTGGTCCCCGCGACCAAGATGGCCATGGCGGGAAATGTGACAGATTCGACCCCGCCTCTCAAAGTGAAATGTAGCACTTCTATTCACATTTCCTTCGCAAAGTCGAGTGCCATCCAGGGTATTTTCTTCATCAGGAAAAAAACTTCAGAATATTTACTTGTTGTAGTCAATGTGTTTTAGGCAGTGTTTTTAAAACTATGGATTCAGCTGTGAGTGATACGGAATCTCTGCCTTGGGAGCATGAAAACTTTCAGGGAGACCATACGTTTGACAAATAATTAGAATGAGGAGTCAAAATGTTATTAGAGATGAAAACCTGGCCTAGTGGTTATTGTTGCCGCTCCCAGCATGACTTCCCCACTAGCCTTCCCGTCTCTTACTCCTAATTATTCCTGTGCATCTCAGAGCAGACCTCGTTTTTAATTTTTTACATTAAGTCTATAGCTCAACAGACTGTGAATGAAAACCTGAGGGCCTCCCGACGCCTACATTAAAATACTCATGTTTTACTTTCTTTCCCCTCGTTGGCCAATTTTAGAATAGGCAGTGTTTTTAATGAAACCTCTCTAGATAAGAGAAGTATCCCCATTCCGCTTTAAACTATTTCTATTCCTTTATGTGTTTTCTATGGGGAACGAAAGGCAAATTTGATACTTGGTTAGTTGACTTGATATAGAAAATCAGCTGTGTTCATTTAGGTCTTAAGATAAAAATGTGTTTTTACCAGCATTTTCCAACTTGATTTCTGAACAAATAAGATCACCCAGAAATCGCATTAGTGTGTTCTAGACGTCTATGCAGTCAGTGATTCATCTAGTTTCTACAATCAAAGACCAAGTTTCCAAAAAAGAGGGAGAGCAGGCACTCTGAAGGCATTTTTCAGTCATTGCCTGGATGATTTTCCTTCTCAGCTAACGTGCTAGTTCTAGTGAGATGAAATTACTCAGTGTTCGCAGTCTGCATTTCCAAAACAGTCTTCTTTTCTGGGTTAGCAATGGTATGGTCTTTTTTAATCCTTCATGCTTTCTTTCTATTTTATCTACACATGGTGTGCGTGTGTGGGGTTGTTCTAGGCCTGCTAATGTTATATTTCAAGATTCAAATTAGTCTTGGAAAAATTAGTCTTTCACAATTAAAACACTGTGAAAGAACTAGCTGGTACAACAGTAGCCCATCCCCAGTTTTCCAGTGGTGCCCCTCGCTAGCCTCCTCCTCTTTGTCCACAGGCTCTAGGGTTGCATTTACTGCATTCTTCTTCTGACTTCTGAGGCCCTAGTTTCAAATCAGAGGCCAGCGTGGAGAGGAAGAGCCATGAAATAAGAATCGCTGAGAAACAAATTTTCACAGGCACACAGGGGCGTTGGATAAAAACCTACAAAATAACATTTTGTATGTAGAGTAAGCTTATAAGAGACCATGGTAACTTTTTCCGAAGTGTCTCTAAGGGATCTTGGCACATGCTCCTGAGCTCTTAAATGCATTTTAAACAATGGTGGTGGTAAGCAACTGGGAAAACTAGTGACTGTAGTGAAGAAAAGCTGAGATTATAACACCACCAATACTGGTCTGACTTACTCTGTTTCTTTAGATGGGTATTCAATAATTCATTTAACGATTGATGGTGATGTTAGGTACCAAGTGTTCAATATCTACTCCACGATCATCTTTAATTTATCAATAAAGTTTATCCTGGAAACTCTAGTCATATCATCAGAGGCAACCTGTTATTTGTAATGTATTGATGAATTGAGAATCAAAAAGAGAATATGAGCTTACTTGGCCTACTTACTGCTTTCTTAGAACCAGAGAAATGGAATGAGTGATCACCCTGCCAAACTACTTGTGTTATTAGTCCATGATTTTTTAAATTAATCTTTTATTTTAAAATAAAATCTAGATTCACGTACTGTTGTACAAAAAATACATTGATGATTAATTTTCGGTGTGATGGTGTGAGGAACTCCCTTGACCTTCTCTCTAATGGAACCGGTAAAAAAAATTTTTTTTAGAAACAACCATTTAACAATTCTGGAAAAGGCTGTAAGGGCAAATGCAAAAAAGGAAATTTCTATGAAAGAAAATCTATAAAATGGTGTGTATTAAAGGCAAGATTCTGTGGTGCCTGGACTAAAATTCACTGCCTTCCACCAACTCTACGATCAGAGACTCCGTGGAAGTTGCTGCAGCCAAACATGGGACTCTTACACCCACCGCACTCCACCAGAAGCCTGGATCCCAGGAGGAGGAGATTGCGCCCCTCTGCCGCAGTGACCTGTCACCCACCGTGGCATGTGGAGAGCCCATCCTGGTTTACACTGGGTGGTGTATGTTGGTAAAATGGGGTCCCGGTCCCAGTTCGGGATGTGGTGGTTCCACACCAGGGAGGGCAACCCAGGAGACTCGTGGTTGCTCTGAATTCTTGACTCTTGGAGTAGAGTATCATTCAGAGAAGCTTGCCATGGTCTCCGCTTCTCGCACCCAGAGACCTGCTCAAAGGTTTCACCTCGGGAAAGAAGAGGAAGTAAAACAGCTCCAAATTCTTTCCAAATGAAAAGACTACATTTGCAACAGGGCATCATGTGTAACTGTAGTGCCATCATCAAAAACAGTGGAGGTTCTGGTGAAAGAAGAGACAGGTGGATTTGAAGAAAACATCTTAAACTATGTAGAGAGGCTAGTTTGTCCCAGAGAACAATGGAATACAACGGCAGCCTTGTTGCTGTGTCCTTTGGAAAGGATGAACACTTTCATGTGGCAGACAGGGTGAAAGGGAACAAAACAACTTCCCCAAACCTATTTATCAGGATTCTAAATCTGTCAAAAGGAGTCTACCCTCAGGACCGAACTCCTTTTGAGCCCTCATCTTTTGCTCTTGTCATACTGGCCATTAAGTTTCACTTTTACGCGTGTCTTCCTTATTTTCCCCATTACTGGGACAAAATACCCAACACCCACAAGTTCAAGAGGAGAGGTTAACTTGGCTCACGTTCTCAGCCTATAGTTTGCATGCTCTGAAGCTGGACGGGCAGAGTAGTAGGGTTTCATGGAGGAAAGCTGCTCGGAGCATGAAGACTAGGAAGCAAAGAGAGAAGCCAGGAGCAGGAAAGGAAGACACAGTTTTCCAGGACACACCCCCAGTGACCTGCCTCTTCTGACCAGGACACGCTTCTTAAAGAGAAGTCAGTTTTTCACCCCCGTGATTCAGTCACCTTCCCAAAGCCCTGCGTATGAGCTCCTGAAGCCTCTGGGGGACCTTCTTGATCTAAACCGTAGTAAGGGGACACATTCAGACCATAGCAGAGAGAAATTTCAAGTAAAATATTTTCATTTAATCTTCACCTAAAGTATTCTATTGCAGCAAAAATTTGGCTAACATGCACTGAAGAAAAAATATGCTAATAAATGATATATAATATTACTTATTTTCATTTAGGTGAAGATTTATTTCTCAAGTTCTTTAACAAGTGCTTAAGATTGCTATTATAATTGTTCTAAAATTGCTTTTCCATTTATAAATAATTTTGTAATACTTTCAAAATAAATTTACTTAATTACCTATATGAAACATTGAGGTACTGATCTTGGATTTGAGAGTCCTGATATCTACTGTAGAGAAGCTCATTGTGTTGGTCGAATTTCCACTACTATAATAAAATACCTGAGATAATTAATTTAAAAAGAGAAAAGGTTTATTTTGCCTCACAGTTTCAGAGGTTCCAGTTCAAGACTGGGTAGACCAATTGCTTTGGGCCTCTAGTGGTCATGTCAGGTGGCAATGGTGGGGACTGAGTGACAGACTGTTAGTTAGCATTCCCTCCCTGAGACAAAATACCTGACATAAACAGCTTAAATTAGGAAATATTTATTTTAGCTTGTGATTCAGAGATTGCAGTCCATGCTCACTTGGCTCCAGTGATTCTAGACCTGTGGCAAAGGAGAGACATCGTGGCAGAAAAGTGTAACAGAGGAAGCCATTCACCTCATGGCAGCCCTGAAGCAGAAAGACGGAGTGAGAGAGTGAGAGAAAAGACAGGCCCTTCCAAGCCACGCCACCGTGACCCACTTCCCCCAAATAGACCCTGCTTCCTAGTAGCCAACTCTGCTATGTATACCACGGGGTTAGCACCCTAGCAGCCCATCACCTCTCTAGGCATGTATTTTTTGTTTTTTTTTTTTAAATTAATATATGTGTTTGCAATACTTAATAATTATGTTCATCTTGGGGAATTGCTACATATACGTACCACATCTAGACATTTCTTAGTGCAACGAAGGTGACCGTCAAGATTAATCATCACAGCCAGGAAGCAGAATAAAAAAGTAAAAGGAAAGGATTAGGGTCCTACAATCTTCTTCCTGGGCAAGCCACCAATGATCTGGGAACTTTCTAAGGGACACTCCCTCTAAAGGTCCAAAGCACCTCGCAATAGCACTACTGTGGTTCCCAACACTTTATTATG
>PVJO010026974.1:0-20331 GCA_004026905.1 Hystrix cristata | reverse complement strand
AAGAAGGCATCTTTCAGGTCTAAGCAGCTGAACCAACTGGCTTGTGCCAGGAAGAGGCTCAGGAGTGTGTATGGGGTTTGGGACCACCGGGTGCAGGCTAGCAGTTGCAGTGCTCATGGTTCGGAGGTCCTGCATGGGGCAGTAGTCATTTCTATCTGGCTTCTTCACTGGCAGGAGAGGTGTGTTCCAGGGTGACTGGCATCCTACTAGGATCCCAGCTTCTTTGAGCCTCTGGATGTGACCTGAATATGCAATGGTGCCTGCTGGGGGAATGGGATACTGTCTTTGCCTCACAGGTTGCCCCAGGCTTGAGCTCTATGAGAAGAACATGGTTTTCACCATGCTGAGAGGGCCAGTCTCTGCCCACACTGTAGGAAATTCTTTCAAGAGCTCTGGTGGGTTTAGGTTCTCCCCTTCCTGAGTAAAAAGGCACTATTCATTCTCTTGAGGGACTGTTACTGCCATCATCACAGTTTCCCTGTTTCTTAGGGTCAGGCTCACCAGTTTTCTAGGGGTGAAGGTAATTTGGGACCCCAGTTTGATCAGCAAGTCTCTTCCCAGCAGCAGGACAGGACAATCTGGCAAGTATAAGAATTCATGTGTCAGCAGGTGACCCCCTAAACCAACAGGTTCTGAACTGACAGAAAGGTCAGGCTGCCTGAACACTGGTCACCCTCACAATGGTTGTTTCTTGTCCTGTAAATGGGGTCACTGGATTGATAACCACTGAATGTTCTGTTCCAGTGTCCACCATGAAAGTCACTGAGTGACCCTAACTTTCTTCTTGACCATGGGCTCCTGGGGTTCTAGGGGCAAGGATCCTGGTCTCTCCTACTCTAAGACTAGTCTGGCCAGACCCACAAAGTCTTGGGGGCTCAGCTCGGGTTTGTATTTGCCCTTCCTGGCAGTTGACTCCCCCTCGAAAGAGGGCAAGCCTTTCTTGTGTTTCAGACACTCATTCTTCCAGTGGCCAAATTCCTTGCAGTCGGTACACCGGTCTTGCTGCAGGGGCTAATGCTTCTCGGTCCCTTCAGTCCTTCACGGCAGGCTGCGTTGCTTGGCTGGGTCTGGGTTCCCAAGTGTTGCTGCCAGGAGAAACAGTATCTGTTCCATGCATTTGCCTCCTTACCCTCTTGATTCCAGTTAACGAAGACATTGTTGGCAATTTCCAGTAGCTGAGTCACATTCATTCCTGAAAAGCCCTCTAATTTTTGGAGTTTCTTCCATATGTCAGTATATGACTGGGACACAAAGGCTGCGTTGACCATTTGCTGGTTTTCTTTCCTTTTTTCTTTTTTGTGCTGGGGCTCACACTCAGGGCCTTGTGCTTGTGAGGTGAGCACTCTAACCACTGAGCTAAATCCCCAGCCATTTGCTGGTTTTCTTGTACCTGTGGAACAAATGAAGTGTAGATATGGACTGCTTCACAGAGCCTCTCATAGAAACTAGAGGGCAACTCATCAGTCTTTTTTTTTTTTTTTTTTCCTTTGGGGTGCCGGGGATCGAACTCAGGGCCTTGTGCTTGCAAGGCAAGCACTCTAATCACTGAGCTAAATCCTCAGCCCCTCATCAGTCTTTTGAGTCAAAGCAGCTGTCTTAAACATAGTTGGCTTCTTGGCCCCAGGGTGAAGTCCTCTGAAAAGGGTTGTCTGATATTGCTCCAAATTCACACATCTTTCCCAGTGTTGAGGTCCCACTGGAAATCTTCTTCTGGGGTGGCTCTCCTAACCCAAGCCTCCATGTTTAATTGCTCAGCTGGGGCCTGTTCTTTGAGCCATCTGTGGTTTTCCAGCAGGATTCACCTGCTCTCCTCAGTGTTAAAGAGGGTAGGAGCAGCTGGTGGGAGTCGCTCCATGTTGGCTGGTGGGTTTGAAAGTCTCCAGGAGGTCATTCAGAGCTTCGGGCATCTCAAAGTATGATGGAATATGGTGTTTCCAATTCAGAAGGTCAATAGTGCTCAAGGGCTGGTAGTAGAGGACCAGTAGGCCCTCCTGCACAGTGCCATCAGGGCTGATTTGCAGAGGATCTCCTGGCTCTCAAAGGGTCATTTGGAGAGTCAGGAGCTGTTGAGCAGACCTTGGCCACCTACCAACTGGCCTGTCAGGCTTGGGAATCTGTAGAATGTGACAATCTATAGTATTGGTCTTGGTATGGTGAGTGGGGGAGTGTGGCCCACCCACAGTAAGATAACAATCCATTCATAGGGGAAACCCTATTTACAGGTGAAAAGATGATGTATTCACAGGGGAAAGGGTGCCATTTGCAAGGAAAAAGGGAATGCCCAATCCTTTTGCAGGTGAAAGTAAATTGCCCAGGTTTGTTGTATTCTGGGAGAAGATAGAAAATAAAATTAAATAAATAAATAAATAAATAAATAAATAAATAAACTGGGCTTGCATCTTGTGGGTGCAGTTTTCATTTTTAAAACTGTGATTTTCCTTGTCTCCTTGTTGGCCTAGGTTTTTTTTTTTTTTTTTTTTTGGTGCTGGGGATCGAACTCGGGTCCTTGTTCTTGTAAGGCAAGCACTTTAACCATTGAGCTAAATCCCCAGCCCATGCTGGCCTAGTTTTTATTTCTTCTATCCTACCTCATTAGGTACTAAATCAAAGTCACCTTTAATTATAGGGAGAAAAGTAGCTTGGGCTAAATCTGTGGTAAATCGTAAGGAAATTTCAGGGATGGGGTCCCCATAGGTAGGGAAAAGGTAGGTTAAAGGCTTCATTGAACATTATTAAAAATTAATAGACAATTTTGACCTCTACAGCCAGACTCTGAAAGGCAAAGACAGGTATAATCCAATAATTAGAAACACAAAACCAGCTAGATTCCTACAATTAAAGAGACAAAGGCAAAGGAACTAGTTCTGGAAGGACCCAGGTAGTGTGACTACTACAAAAATCACAAACTTCCCCTTTATTTAAACCTTACATATAAATAACCTGCCCCTAAGGCCCCCCATCCATAATCTTACTCTCTACCAAAAGGCAAGAGAAGGTCCCAAGGCTAGAGATCCGAGACAAAAGTGACAGACAAGTCCAGAAGCCAACCAGATTCCAAGGGTCAACACAAGGAAATCCCAATAAAAAGGACTACAGGGAAGGGTCCATGAGTATTTCACTTTCAAATGCTCCCTACTCAATGAGTAGCTATCTATCATCTCTCTTTTCCCCCTTTTCCACCATCTTTGAATAAATTATCTTCTCTTAGTTTAAACTCGGTTTCTTTAATTCTTTACTGTAGCTGGATTTATGATTGCCAGGAGCTGCATTTTCTAGCAGGGCAGCAGCTCACAATTTATCTCCGGATGTAACACAATGTTTGGTTTGTCCAGCAAAATGAACTTGTATTTGCTTGTTTGCCCATCAATACTCCATCAAAATTATTCTTCCTTTCCGTCTAATTTTGGGAATGTACAAGTACCATAGTAGATTGTTCCAAGGTAACAGCTCTGCCACTTATAAAATAACACAAGTGGGTTTAAATGGTTAAAGTCAGAGTGATCATTCTTTTGCTTTATGCTCTAATTGTTTTTTTATGCTCTAATTGTTTAGAGAAATAAACTATGTTTACAGTATAAGAAAATGGCTTTGAATCCAGCTCTTTCAGAGAATCATAGATTTGACAGTAAATTCAAAATTCAAAACTCAAATTTAACAGAAGCCTGCCATGCCCAGAAACTTTTATAGTCACCTCCTACTTATAGGTAATTTGATATTGGCAATAGCTTGATTTGATTCAGCATTCAGCTCCTTTTTGTCTATTTTAATTGAAACACAAGGTAATTTACTTTTGCTTACAAATCTGGAATTTATTGGAAGACATTTTTATATTCACAAATAGGATAACCAAACCAAAAATTCACAAAATGCCAGAGTTGAACCACACCACATGATCAAACAAAAAGACTTAATAGATATCTACAGAATGTTTCATCCAACAAGAAAGTTCACATTTTTCTCAGCATCAGACAGACTTTTCCCAAATAGATCACATTGTAGACAATAAATCATGCTTAAATAAATACAAAGGAATTGAAATAATCTCATGCATGTCATAGCATTGGGGGAGAGGAGATCGAAGCCAAAGAAATGAAGGCACCCCACTAGTTCCAAGAACACAGCTCTTTTAGTGTGCCAACACTGGCCCAGGGCACTAATGTCCAAAGCCTGAGCAAAAAACAAACGAAGAGAGCAGAATTTATTTGTGAAACCCCACCCCACCAAGATTTTAGGATACAAACTAAATCCATTGATTGGATATACAATTTTTCACCTTTTTTGAAAATATCCATTTGAATACCTTATTTGAACACCTTATTTGAATGTATTGGTTGAATACATTGGTTATAATTTTCACCTACTTTACCTAAGAATGCAGTTTACTTCACTTTTTAGGGATGCCTGCTGGGTCAACTTAGTTAGTCTTGTGTATTTTTACCTTTATACAAGTAGGGGCTCAAAGGTCAGCCCTTATTAGCACATCCCTTAGTAGTTGTCAAGGAAACATGGAGCCTGCCAGTCTGTAATTGTCTGTGGCCACCTGAGTTTATGACAGCGGGGGTCCTGCCACAATAGTGTAGGGAAAGGGGGCTGGTAGGCAGGAAAAATAGGACAAGGCTTCAGTAAGCCTTCTGGTAAATCCTGACTAGAAAGAGTCAAACCTTGGCTAAAGAAAACAATTAGGAGGAAAACTGATAAGCCAGACAGACAGGCCTAGCTGACAGCCACTTGAAAGACAGCTCTTACTTAGTATATAAAAATACATAAACATCCCTTAAACTTAATTGCTAACTCAACCTTGTATGTAAGGTCCTTTCTAACCAACTCATAAATTCCAGAGGTAAGAGTCCGGACAGGACAACAGAAAATCAAATAATGACCATTAAAGAATCATATGCTGACAATGGTGGAGTGGGTTAGGGGGTCTTGGGGCCTGGGATCCATCTACGATAGACCAAGGAACCAATCAGGTTATGGCAAATTCCAGGTAGGGGAGAAGGGCCCTGGCACCCAATAAAAACATCTAGGAGCAAAAGGCCTATGAGTCCTCCATCTTTCCAGAGCCCCCTACCCTGACTTATCAGAGTAGTTACCTTCTCCTCCTCCCCCATTCCAATAAAGTATCCAATAAAATGTCTTCCTTTCCTTAAAATTTTTACCTTTAATTTGTAACTGATAACTGAGTTTACAATCCTGGTGAGCAGCTCAGACAAGGAGAGCATTAGTGCTAAAGCTGCAGCACACGTCCCCGACTGCAACAATTACACAATGAAACTAGAAATGAACAACCATCTGACTGTGATCATTACCTAGGGAAAATACAGTATTTACTAACAAAAAAAGGTCAAAAGCATACCTTGGAGGAAAGACAGCCTAATCAACAAGTGGTGCTGGATAACTCTGCAGGAAATTGAACCTGGCCCCATAGCCTCACTATGTACTAAATTAAAATCAAAGTGGATCAAAGATTTAAATATTAAAACAGAAACACTGAACTTACTGGAATGTAAAATAGGTAAAACACTTGAAGTCTTCAGTATGAGAAAAACAGAACCACAAGTGCACAAGAAATTACAGCAAGAATCAATAAATGGGATTACATCAAATTAAAAAGCTTGTGTACAGCAAATGAATCAATTAGTAGGCAAAGGGACAACCTACAGAATGCAAAAAAAAAATTTATCAACCATTCCACAGAGGACTAATACCTAGACTATATAAAGAGCTCAAAAATAATAGCCCACCAAAAATAAAGAACCTGGTCAAGAAATGGGCATGTGAAATAAACAGACACTTTATAGAGGAAGTACAAATGGCCAACAAATATATGAAAAAAATGTTTAACATCTCTAGCCATTAGAGAAATGCAAATTAAAACAACCCTAAGATTTGATCTTACACCAGAAAAAATGGCAACCATCAAGAAATCAAAAAATAACAAATGCTAACAAGGTTGGGGTGAAAAAGGAAGTCTCCTACATTGTTAGCACACTACTACAACTGTTAGTATGGAAATTTCTCAAATAACTAAAATCAGAAATGCCATATGACCCAGCTATTCCCCTTCTAGGTATCTTCCCCAAGGAGCTTAAGACTCCATACTACTGTAATACATGCATAGCAATTTTAATAGCAGCACAATTCACAACAGCTAAATCCTGGAAGCAGCCTCTATACCCATCAACATACGACTGGACAAAGAAAATGTAGCAGCTATACATAATGGAATATGACTGGGCTATCAAGGACAAATTTGAGTAATTTGTAGGAAAATGGATGCACCTGAAAAATATAACGTTGAGTGAAATAAAGCAGACACACAAGCTTAAATACTATACAATATCCCTCATTTGAGTAAGGCAAAGTGAAAAGAGAATAATAAAAGATGGATAGAAGACAAGGAGATGGATCTCTTGCAAATGAGAAGAGGTCCAAGAGACCAAGGCTGAGGGGTGAGGGGGAGTGTAAGGGAAAATAAGTAGAATAAATATATGCCATATACAGGCATAACCTCAATGAATCTAAACATTATATGCCATAAATATTTTAAGATTAATAATATCAATAAGTGAAAATGGGGAAAGGGGAATTGAAGGAGGAAGGTGGGATGGGAAAGGGAAAGGGAAGGGGATTAAAAAAATAAGCTGTAGCATGTACATGTACCTACTCCCCAAGATGATTGTAAACTGTGTGTACTACAAACATATACTAAAGAAAAGGATGAACTTGAATGCCTACGCTATATCATATACAAAAAGAAACTCAAAGTAGATCATATGTACATACATATATGTGTGTGTGTGTGCATGTGTGTTTGTTTTGGGGTGTGTATGTGTACAAGGTAAAGTACCAGAGAAAAGTAGGAGTAAATCTTCATGAATTTTAGGTAATTTTTTCTTATTACAACAAAAGCACAAGCAATAAAAGAAAAACATACATAAATAGGCTTTGAAAATTAAAAACTTTTACACTTCAAAGAACACCTTCAAAAGAATGGATATACAGCCCATGAAATGGAAGAATATATTTTCAAATCATGTATACGGTTACAGACTAGTAATCAAGTTGTATAAGGAATTATACCAAGTCAAGCATAAAAAGACAATCCAATCAAAAATGGACAAAGGATTTGAAAATATATTTCTTCAAAGAAGATATAGAAAACAATCACATGAAGAAATAATCTACATATTAAGCACCAAAGAAATATAAATCACAACTACAGTGAAGTTCCACATTATAGTCACTAGTTGGTTATAATAAAAAAGATAAAGAAATAACAAAGGTTGTGCAGAAATTACAAAAATTCAAATTCTTGCTCACCATTAGTTTAGAATATTCAATAATGAAATCACATTGGAGGAGTTTAAGTTACTCAAATTATTAAACATAGAACTGCTATATGACCCCCTCACACATATATACTGAAAAAATTTGAAAACAGGTGCCCACACAAAAAAGATTGCAACTTGATGTTCCTAGTAACATTAGGTAGAATGACCAAAACATGGAAACAACCAAAATTTCCATCAAATCATTAATGGAGAAACAAAACATAGTTCTACCCATAAAACAGAATATTGTTTTAAAATGAAAAAGAAAAAAAGTATTGATGCATGCCACAACATGGATGAAAGTCAAAAGCATGGCAACTGGTGGAAATGTCACTAAAGACCCACTGTTAGATGACTCCCTTTATATGTGTCCAAAATAGATAAATCTATTAAGGCAAAATTTAGTGGTTGGGTAAGGCTGAAAGCGTGGAGGATGGGAAGTGAGAACTAATGAGTATGGGGTTCTTTGGGTGATAAAATATTCTAAATTGTGTTGATGGTCGCATAATTCTATGAATATACCAAAAGCCACTGAATTTTACATTTTCCACGGAAGAATTGTATGGTGTAAAGTCCAGCCTCAATTAAGATGTTTTAAAAAGGCAATCATGGCAATATAATCATATAAAGAATGATTACTTTTTATGTAGGAATTCAAAAGTTTGCCTGCTAAACAAAGTAAGGGGATGACTAATAATTCCAGGGACAGGAGTGATAGAAAGGGGACAGAAGATTTGAAGATTCATATTAGTAAAATGTAAATATTTTAATCAGTTTTAGTGGCTATTTTCAAAAGAAATACACTTATTTTCCCTAGAAAAAGACAAAGTTAAACCAACCTTTCTATATTTTCAACAACCACAACTGGGTAATAAAATGCATGTGGATCTTCATTTCTTTCTTTTTTTCTTAATGAAAGGGATATGTGCAATGAAACTTGACTTCATCAAGTTTTCCACATTTTGAATTTCCCAAACAAATAGCTAAAAATCCTTGTTTCAAAATTCTCTTTTCCTCTGCACTCAGATTCATGAAGAAGTACTGACATTTCACAATACGGTCACCAACCAATTTGTTTGATGACAATGGAAATCTTTCTGAAGATGAAACATTCTAAAGAACGAATCATTTTAAAATTTAAAATTAGCAAATTAGCAGGTCTGTTTCACAGACATAAATATAGCAAATGTAATATAAAGTGTAACAAGGATATATTCCAGGCAAATTGTAAAACAGCTCCCGCCCCGGGGTGTACTGGAGATTGATCCCCAGGTCTTCTTTCACTGAGCTACCTCCCCTGCCATTTTTTTTTTTATTTTTTGAGACAAGGTCTTGCCAAGTCACTGAATTGTCTCAGCTGCGTTCAAACTTGTGATCCTGCCTCAGCCTCCCAGAATGCTGGGATGACAGGCATGTATCATCATATCCAGCTATGAAAATTCCTTATACAAAATACCTTAATATTCAGAATTTCATTCATTTTTCTTCTCTCTACCAAAGATACATTTCTCAATGGACAAACAAAAGATTTCAATTCAAGAAGACTCAATCAATCTTACTTTAAATCTACAGACATTAACTTTAGGATATAATTAATAGACATAAACATTCCCAATGTATCTATTTTTAACAGTGTAAAATCATTTGACACACAAAAAAAATAAAAATGTCCATATAGGATACCAAAAGTATTATCTACAACATTTAAGAAAGCTTAGGAGGAAATTTTGGCTAATTTTTTTCAGCATTTTCCAGAATCTATTATCACTTGCACTCTTTTCTACAGAGTTGTCTAAGGCATGCTTTTGTAAACAAAATAAAGGAATAGTTTGTTTGACTCCAGGGTATAGTCCAAACTTCAGGGCATGAAATGCTCTAAAAATGATATTACTCATCTAAAATTACTATCACGTTAAGAAATTCCAGGAACACATAAATTATGTTTCTGAAAGAACTGAATTTATTTTAAAGCATAACATCATTTTGATTATCAATAAACAAAGCCATGTTTCATTATATGTTGATTTTTACAGAGGAGAGACTTGCAAACAACAAATAGGATAAACTAAAGAAAAAAGTGTTGGTTTTTAGAAATAAGTAGTGTGGAACTAATACACAAAATGTATGTTTTCTGAGTTAAGTGATTTAGGCCACGTTTCCTGTCTAGAAGTCTTCAATAGTATTTTAAAAAATGTCCCTTGTTATGATTTGGATGTGCACTGTCCCTCAAAAGCTCATGTGTTGAAGGCTTGGTCCTTATGGCCGCAGTAGGTGGAGGTGAAGTGTTCTGAAATGATTGAATGACAGGAAAGAAGGGCTCTCACCTCATTACCAGGTTAACCGATATTAACTTACTGAAGAACTCACATTTTAATAGGTTCGGGGGAAGAGCTCTGTTGTGAAAGGGAGCTTTCTCTGTCTTTGCTTCCATGCGACCACGAGGTGAGCAGCTTTGCTTTACCATGCTCCCCACCGTGCTGCCATTCTTGTCTGCTACAGGGCCCCAGGGATGGGGCCAAGCTACATGGACCTCTGAAACCATGAGCCAAAGGAAATCTTTCATTCTTTAAAATCGTTTCTCAGGTATTTTGTCACAGTGGAACACTGATTACCATATCCCTTTTATCTGATATTTGTACTTTTTCATGAAATAGGGGCATAGAAAAATATTGTCTCCGCTTGTATTAATGTATTCAAACAACCTATGACTAAACTGAAACAAAAAGGTCCGATATCAAGAGACAATGGCATTCTTGGTCACAATCTATCTGAAGAAGGGGAAACCCACTAAGATTTCTTTTAGCAAAAATCTGTGGAAAACAAATCTTGGGCAGTAAGTGACAATATACTTTTTAATAATTAATTAAAATCTGAGCCCATTCAAGAGGGATGCATGCCCTTTTAAACTTACTTGCTATCCCAATTCCACGACAAAACATGCATATTTCACTGAAGTAAGCAAATCAGAAACACAATTCCACCATTAGAAGGCAGTTAAATAAGGAACTTGTCAACTGAATGCACTTACTGCTTTGTGGGGGGAGGGAGTTGTGTAATCTGATCACTTAATGTGCAATGAAAGGTTACAGTTAGAATCCTGGAAAGCTTGTGGATCAGTACATAGAAGGTTCTTCTACTAAAGAAAGGGAATGTTATAATTACCACATAAAATTACAATGTTTCACATATCAAAACCATTATCTGCAAGTACTTTTTGATCACAATTTCACATCAAAAACACACACATTCTTGTTTACTAAAACTAATGAGGCAATTTGGGAACAAGAGACAGATTCAATCTCAATCTCTCTCTCTCTCTCTCTCTCTCTCTCTCTCTCTCCATTTCTTACTGGTGAGCTGCAGATATACCTAAATTGCAATATTATCAAATAGGAAGGGAGTTTTCTTTGTAAAAATCATTAAAGTACAAAAAATGTCTTGGCAGATAATATTATCCCATGGTATTTACTTAAAATTTTTATCATAATCTCCCATTATCCTGAACATAATGTTCATATTTTAATTATGTATTCATTTTCATTGTATGTGAAAACACCACCTAATCATTTCAACTTTAAGAAAATTTCTTTTAGAACCAAGATAATTTTGCTATTTGAAAAACTGTTATTTTATAAAAAGCAATAGGGACTCATTTTTCAAGATGCTTAAGGCAGAATGCTTAAGGTTCATGCTTGCTGCTTTGCCTGGGCTTCTGCTTCCTGAAAACAAAGAAAACAAAACAAGTATAAATATCAAAAAGCAGACATCTATGTGTATTTTGTTTAGACTACATAAGACCAAGTTACTAAGAATATTCAAAAGCAAAGTCATTAAGTCCACAAAAGACTGCTTAAAAATTTTAATAGACAAACTATAATATAGAACTGACTGTCTAGAAACATTTAACTGCTAATCATGATGTGTCATCTCTATTGGATTAAGAAATACATAGTAGATTAGTAAAACACCTCCCTGGCTATTTCTGGGTGGGTCACCGAGGCATGACCTTGGGTACTAATATGGTCCCTCTCCAGTTCCTCTGTGACATTGTTCTGCTCTGCTTCTCTGCTGCACCTTTGCTCTGTCACATCATCCTGCCATGATATTTCTGCCTGGAAGCTAGCTGACCATGGACTGAATCCTGAAACCATGAGCCAAATTAAACCCATCTTCCTATAAATTGCAGGGATCAGATATTGTGTCTCAGTGCCAGGAAAGCCAACACAAGACACATAATGAAAGACTGTCTAATGATTACTAATAGTTTGAAATTATTCCATAAATGTAAGTGACTTGGAGTGTAAAATTGTTATTTTAAAACAATCACGTATTTTCTTGCTCAAGTGATATTTTACAAAAATTGAGTGTTCATAAACATTGTTACCTAATGTTTATAGTTAAATTTGGTTTAAGGTTAAGTTACTTAGAGAATGTGCTATTCATTAAACTATTGTGGCTTTTATGTTTCATGACAGTAGGCAGAAAAAGAAATCAGGTTTTTTTTTCTCTTTGGCAGTGAGTAATCTCGCACAGGACTTTGGAACTACGTATGCACTTTGGCTCCCAACATAATACTTTACACAAAATAATCTTTGAGGATAGTTTGGTGAATTAAAGATGTGTGGTAAGAGTGATTCTGGCAAAAGAAACATAAGACATAAATTGTAGAAATCAAGAGTTCCAGATAGTAACACTCTAAATACCAGTCAGTAATTGAATTGTGACAGTCTTAGGAAGACTCAAAAGTAGCTGCGTATTCCAAAATGAGCCAAAAATACTAGGTGCAAAAAAAGGAGGAGAAGCAAAAATAGCACTGTATTTTACAAAAAAAGATAAAAAAGAAAAAATGAGCAAGGAAACAAGAAAGGACACCATACTTCATTCTTCATATATTCTTAACCAAACAAATGAAATACGTTACTGATAACTTTCTAAAAAGTCTACAGGAAGGAAGGAAGGAAGGAAAAAAGGCAGGAAGGAAGGAAGTAAGGGAGGAAGGAAGAGGAGGAAGGCTAAGAGGGAGGGAGAGAGGGAGAATTAATCCCTAAACTTTTTTGAAGTTTCTGACAATATGTGGCTATAAAAATGAATAAATCTTGTATCTACATTACTGAATTTGCTTCATTTTATGGAACAGACCTACACATACGACAATTCTCTCTCACACAATAACACACATTTCATACTAAGACTCACAAAATGCTTAACCTATATAATTGAGGAAGCAGTTGTACAGTAATGTGAATAAGTCCTAATGTGAAGTCTTTCCTCCCATGATCATGTACCACCTCTGAGTCATCAGTACTTTGGAAGCAGCCTAGTTCCCTCCTGCTAGTTCCCTAGCAGTAATCCAATAAATTACTGCTATAATTTGTTAAAAATTACATAGCTTTCAGCTATCCTTCTTTTTTTTTTTTTCCAGCTACCCTTCTTAATGAAAGACGTTACTACTACAAGCATGCAAGACAATTCTTGGTAATTTGTCTCTAGATTTCATTATATTTAAAGTAAATTATTTACTTTGATAATTATGCTTTATTAACCAAATGTATAAATCAATCTTAACCTTTACTATTACTTGAAAGTAAGCAGTCAATATTTATAGAATCATGAGACATCTAATCTATCAGAATTTCAGAAATGACAATATGAGGTACACTCTCCTCTACTTGTAGTGTAAAAATCATTCTATAAATGCATTGGTTTTAAGTCAGGTAATCCTGGTTTCAAATTCTAGCTCAGCTACTCAAGTATTACGTATCCTTGAACAAATTACTTAAATTATCTGAGTACCAGTTTCCTCCTCTATAGATTGGCATTAACGATACTCAGCTCATAGGGATGACGTAAGGATAAAATACAATATCTGTGACGCGTGTACTTAAGGGTGTTGGCCACTACGTGGATCCCTATCTTTCTTCTCCTCCGCCCCCTTTTTGTCTAGTAACTGAAACAAAGCCTAGAGATACATTATGAATAAAATGAATTCAGTGGAAATAAAATTACATCAAATCTCACAGAAGAGGCAGATTTGCAGTGAAGTTAATGAGAACAGTCCCCTAACCAGCAACCCCTGTTCCCTCAACATATTACTGAACATGTCTTCTACAGGGAAGTCATTTTCCTCTTAGCATGAACACCACTAGGTTTGCTGTTTAGTAGAAATATCAATTATTTTACTCCATATCTCAAACTACCACCTCTACAGCAAAGAAATGCCAATGGTAAGAAATGTTTTTGCTCTGCCAAAAGACTCATAATTTTATATATGTTTTTAATGTACCAAATATAGGACGAGATACAAAAATTATTCGATTTCCACAGAAAGATTCTTTGTTTTATGGAAATATTTGCTATAGATTACTTTTAAATATCAAGCTCTCCAGTGACTTGGTTTTTGATAATTTTAAATGTAAAGACTGTGCATTGTAATTATCTGGAAAATAAAGAATGGGAGAAAAACACATATATTGGCTATGGTTTCTTTCAGGCTTTTTGTTTTATGCATGAATTTTAAATATAATTAGAAAATTATTCTGTAGGAACAATTCTGCAACTCGCTTTAATATATTCTTTCACAAACTACACTAGTTCTCTTTTATCCACAGAGTGTATACTCCTAGTGAATGCCTGAAACTACTGATAGTAAAACAGCCTATGTATACAATGTTTTTACTTGTATGAGCATACCTACAATAAATTTTAACTTATAAATTAGGAACAGCAAGAGATTAACAACAATAACTAGTGATTGAAGAATTATAACAATATGCTGAAAAAATTATGTGAATGTGGTCCCTCTCTGTCTTTCTACTGTCATGATTCAGTTAGTATATCCAGAGTAGACGAGCCGGACAAAAGAATGGTTCATGTCCTGGGTAGGACGGTGAAATATGCTGAGATAATTTATCATACTACTAAGAATGGCAATTTAAAACTTATTATTTATTTATTTCCAGAATTTTCCAGTAATATTTTCAGAGCAGAGTTGACCATGGGGGACTGAAACTACAGAAAGCGATACCTTCAATAAGGGGGATTTGGAGTGGAGTATCACCCTGTTATGATACTATGAATTCTTTGAGTGGAGAAACGATTTTTTATCGACCATATTGTTGAATACTTAATTTTTTCCAAAGTTCACAATATGCATAATAACTTGATTTATATTTTTGTCTTCATTTAGTTGGTTAATTCATTTAGTTGACATTCTTGTTAAAGATTTAACTTTAACTTATTTATAATTTAAGATTATAAATTGCATTTTATTCATGTTTTTATCCATAAGGCTTTTTCATGTATAGGATGCTTTTATTAAAATATATAATATGAAATTAGTGGGTGAAGGAATATAAATATTTTTGAAGTTCTTGATACATGGTTCCCCTTCTGCTTTCAAAATGGAGTACTAATTTATACTACCCAGTACTATATTCAAGCACGTTTCAATGTACTCTTCTGAGTACCAAGCATTATTTTGTTTTACTTTTGTTAATTTCACAGATGAAAATTGTTTTTCATTTTGTCATCTTTCTCTTATCGTCAATGTACTTTTCCAACATGGATTACATAGTTGCATTTCTTATTTGATGTACTTTATTTAGCTGGTTCTCTTTTCTCAGCTCGTTGTCCCATTAAAGGGGGAAAACTGAAAATTGAGCTGAACAATAGAAAAATAATGTATCAATTTGTTACTTTTACTGTTGGAAAAACCGTATTAAATATTAACATTCAAAATCTCCCTATCATCAATCCATCTTTCATGTCCACTGTCATTTCCAAACTTGTCTGGTTAACTGGATATATCAGCTCTCCTCTGTTCAATCCTTCATAATGTCCACTGTTCTTTTAGTTTAAATCACATCTTAAAAATATTGAGATAATCGCATCAATGTTTTCCCCCATTCCCCACCATGGTTTCTGCATGTCCGTAGGATAAAGTTAAAACTATCCAGCATAGCAATCGTAATCTGGCTCTGGCCTAGCTAACTAATTTCACCGCCTCTATTAATGTCTCCTGTTTCAAAGTCACACTGTATTACACTCTGCTCCCTAAATATATCATCATGTAGAGCTAAACTCCAATGCAGTGGTTTCTGGTACTGTCTCTGTGAAACATGCCTTAGAGTCACTTCATTGTTTAGGAATCTCCAACAGCTCAAATGCCATTCCTCTGTAAAAGCTTGCACAATTTCCTTAATAGGAATGTATGATTAGTTCTTCTGAACTCCTACAGATCTTTATTTTTACTCTCTTATGGAATTTACCACAGTATGTCTTAAATTATCTTTATTTACAGCTGTATTTATTAAATAATTATTTGCAAACACATTTTCATAAGGTTATAAACACTTAGAATGTAAGGAGTATGCTGTATTCTGTGTATTTACCCCACCATTAGTGTCGATGTTTGACACTCAATAAACTGTTGCTGAATGAATAAATGAATGAATGAGTCCCAATCATAACTGAAAGGGAGGAAGTCATTCCTCAGAAAACATAATCTAGATTATTTCTTTCATACTTCCCCTAATCTGCACTAAACTCAATGACTTAATTAGAGTCTTATTGGCTTATTTAAACAGAGATGCCTTACCTAAATTTTCTTATAACTCAAATTATATAAAACCTAAAATACAACATTTTATCCTTGGAAAAAGAAAGTCTGTCAAATAAACAATTTCACAGTAACACAAACACAAACGTTAGCACAGTGTAACTAGTAAAAAAAAAACACAGCCTCTAAAAACTGAAGGAAGTAGATTTGAATAATCTATTTAACTTAAAATCAGATGCTAAGTCCATACAGCAGGGAACATACATTTTGATTATGTCAGCTTGTGCGGAGATCTATTGTAAAAGGCAAAGGCATACTTAAATCCATAATTTTAAAACATTTCACTAAATAGGCAATTTCATTTTTGTTTTTCTTTCTGTTTTTGATCTGTTCTGGGAAAACTGCCACTTGAAAATTTCATTTGTGTTGGCAGCAAAAATTCCGCAAATTTAGCTAGCAATTTAGTGACCAGTTTGCAACTCAAAATGCTCTTTGTTAACTTGAATTGAAGAATCTATCATTTACTCTCACATAAAGACAGTAAATGTTGCTAAGGAGATTACCATGAACTACGATGCTTTTTGCCAGGTACAGCTGTGCGTAATGACAGGAATAATAGTATTTAACACTGCTAATCACTTATTTGAAAATAGGTAGTGATATGTTGGCTGCATTGGGTTGCCTGATAAAGAAGCCAGTTCACCTACCACTTACTTCCTACACACATAGGTTATAACTCTACTGTGTGACTCTGCACACCTGTCTGCCCTACTAGGGATTAAGTGTATGCAGAACAGGACTTTTAGCTAGGATGCACTGCCCTGGACTTAATCCGAATACTTAATAAAGGTGGAAAATTTACTGATTAAAAAACCCAGCAACAATAAAATGATCTATAAAGCAAGAAAAATAAAAAAAATCATACCTTTGAACCAGGTGGTGCCTTCAATCCTAAAAAGGCATACACTGCATTATTTTCTCGGGCTTCGAAGAAGGCATCATAGTCCTTGATGAAAAGCAGGCAATAGAGTTAGGAATGTGCAACCAACAAAGGACAGGGTGACGGTCAAGAGGATGCGTTGTCTCACTGAGGGCAGACAGGCAACCTTCAATACTCCTGGAATTCTGGAAGGAGTAGTCAAAAGACAAGGCACCTGGATTGCATTTAATGTGGATTAGAAGGTATGCTATTCTGTGGTGAAATGGCAGAAAGTTTTATTCCATATCATATAGCATTTACATCTGCTTGGAGCTTCCTCCACTACTCAAAGCTGCCAACTATTTCCCAGTAAGAGACTGCTAATTTCTAGTTGTAAATTGTTATTCCAGTTCCCCATATTTCTCTTTCATTATTTATTTGGATACAAATTTCCTCGCAGTCTACAGTAGACCAGATATTAACTCTATACAACCAAGGCCAGAAGAATAGTGAGTCTGTGCCATGTTTTGAAGAATTAGAATGAGATGCTCATGAAATGTGACCAAAAGAACAACCAAGCCACCAAGAAGTTTCAACCTTGGGAATTGAAGAGAAGTCTTACACAACTGAGTTTGGTGAGGATCCCCACTGTCATCGACTAAGCCTCCAAACTTCTACAAAACCAACAAAGAGTCTTACCTAAATTTGTCACCTACAATCATGAACAAAACAGGATACACTGCTCTTGTCTACACCTGGATTTAATTTGTTTGATTTTTAAACGAGACAGAAGCTTGACATTTTGGCTGTTTTGTTAAAGGTGAAAACCCTTGTGAATTGCTGGTTTCTCTAGGGAATGTCTCACCAACAGATTAACAATTATAGGATTCTTTCTAAGCACTTTTTCTTTTCTTGGCACTTTGAGGATCTGGAGCTAAAAAGTTCAGAGCCTTTGAAGCTGATCATGACCCCTAAAAGTTTGAATTCTACCCCCAAAAAACATTAGCATGGTTATTTCCTTCATATTTAGGTTTCTTTCAGCACACAATTAAAAGAAAATTTTCTTTGTGGAAACACTGTTAAGGGAATTTTGAAAATGAGTTACACGTTGGAAGAAAGTATCTGCAAAATGTGCACGGCAAAGAACCTACATCCAGAATACATAAATCTCACCAAACCTAATAGATGTAAAATAAATGGTCCAATTAAAAGTGACTGAGATAACTAAAACGACACTTAAATAGAATGAAAACATAGCAAATACTCACAGAAGTTCACTATCATGCAAATGCAAGTTAAAATTGCTAGGTGACATCAAAATATATCTTTAGATTGATTTTTTTAAACAAAAGGGCTGGGAATATAGCTCAGTGGCACAGCATCTGCCCAGTATGTTCGAGGTCCTGGGTACTCAGAGGTGAAAAAGAAAGAAAAAAACAAACAAAAACTGGTAATACCAAGAGCTAAAAAGGATACTGAGGATCAGGAACGTGAGTACGTAAAAGAGCAAGTCAACCTGGAAACATTTGGGCAGTTTCTTATAAACGTAAAATATAATTACCATATGATGTAGTAATCAGATTCCTTGGTATTTACCCATGAGAACTGAAAATTGGTGTTCATATAAAAACCTGGATGCAAATGTTTAAAGTAACCATAGTCATAATTGCCAAAATATGGAACCAATAAAAGTATCTATTAATGCATAGTAGTTAAAATGTGACACATATTTGCAATGTTATACTACTTGGCAACTGAAGGAACAAATTACTGATATATACAGCAACTTGTATGAGTCTCAAATGCACTAAATTGACTGAAAGACAAAGTTACAGTGATGGGAACAGATCAGCGTTGGCCAGGGGTTAAGGATAAAGGATGACATGACAGAGTTTTGTGAACGGTTCCGTATCTTGATTATGGCACTGGTTACACAAATCCATGATTGTGCTAAAATTCATAGAAAACTGTACGCCAAAAAAGTTAACTCTATGGACTGATAATTAAAACATTAAATTAAAAGTGACATGAGGGATATATTCATATTTTAGGGAATGTGCTAATATAAGTCATACAAAATTACCCACTAAAGAAAATATGTGTATGTGTGTATTCCACCAAACTGATTGTGAGAAGCTAAAGACAGAAAAAGGAGTAGGCAAAGCCATTCTGCAAAAACGCAAATCAAATACGGTAAATGAGACTTAACCAATTAAAAACTGAACTGAAAGATCTGAATAGATATGCCCCCCCCAAGAAGATACTGTATGAAGAAGGCCAATAGGCATATAAAAAATGAGTCTTTCTCAAAAAGACAAAGATAACAAGTGCTACTAAATGGTGGGGATGGTGGGAATGTAAATTAGTGTGCCCATCATGGACCAAAGCTTTAAAACAGAAGAAGGTGCCTGAGAACATTAAAAACAGGACTACTGTATGATCCAACAATCCCATTTCTGAGCGCATATCCAAAGGAAATGAAATCAGCCTACTGAAGAGACATCTGCACTCCCATTTTCAATGCAGCATTACTATTCACAATAGCCAAGAAATATAAATAAGCGCCCTTTAATGGATGAACGGATAAGGGAAATATCATATATGTAGTCAATGAAATACTACTTAACCCTAAAAGAGAAGCAGTTCTACCATATGTGACAACATGGATGGACCTGGAAGATATTAATTTGAAAAATGAAATATACCAATCATAGAAACACCAATACTGTACATTCTCATTCACATGTGGAATCTAAGAAAATTGAGCTCATAGAAGTAGAGCGTATACTGGTGGTACCAAAACATCTTCTTTTTTTTTTTTTGTGGTGCCGGGGATCGAACTCAGGGCCTTGTGCTTGCAAGGCAAGCACTCTAATCACTGAGCTAAATCCCCAGCCCCCAAAACATCTTCTTACTTCCCTTGAATTCACTATTCAAAAGTGAAACTAACAGGACCTAGACATCAATTCAATACTGAAGCAAATGACTGATAAGTAACTCAAAGTAACAAATCACATATAGCAAGATCTACACTCTACACTTGGGGAAAAAACCTCAAAATACTAGTTAAAAGAGTCAAGGAGTCAAACAGGAGGTGTTTTTATTATCACAAAACAACTAAAATAACTTGTGTCAGTCATTTGACTCATGTGAAAGAAAGTAAGTCTTCAACTGGACTCAAATCTGATTACATAATTCTATGCAGGGTAGTCTACTTGCTTCTATTTCAAGTATTTTGTAGTCAAATTTTATGATCATTCATCAGCACCAGCCCTAGGAAACACAAACAGGTTTAGGAGTCTGAGTAAAAAAAAAAAAAGACTGTTTTTAAATTAAGCCAAATTAATTAATTCCACAAGTATTTATTGAGCACATACTATACACTCAGCACTGTTCTTGGTGTCAGAAATATAAGGGTAAACAAAACAGACTGTGACACAGTTTTCATTTTGTGTAGGAATTATCTTTCAGAAAAGAGAAAATAATTTATTTGCATCTATGACATTCCAATAGCATTAATT
>PVJO010026973.1:0-20344 GCA_004026905.1 Hystrix cristata | reverse complement strand
TGAAGTTCCATGTGAAACTAATCTCTTCTCCTGATACAACTTGATTAAACAGTGACAGTTTCTTCCTCTCATGAGCCACCTGGATCTTAATGGTTATTTTCTTACAAGGTGGTTGTGTTTACAATATGACAGCGCTGTGTTTACCTTGGAAAGAGGGCTGTCCTCCATTAAGAAGCTTTCAGCTGAACCTAAGAGTCAAGTTATGGTGTTGTGGGCAAAAAGCCAGGAGGGGAATTCCTCACAGAGAAGCAACACTGTCCCGCCCAGTCCCCGGCCTTACAGAATTAAGTAGTAACCCAGCCAAATGATCTGTTCAAGGCCTGAGCTTGCTCCCAACGGGCCCCACAGTCTCAGAGACAATATGCAGCCCCTCAGGGCACAGGGCACAGCCCCACCGTGCCACCAAGCAGACAAGGCGGGTGGAACGCTGCGCAGCTGCGCCCCTGGTTGCACTCCCAACACCTCCCTATCCCACAGTGACTGCTCGTCAGCATGCTGTTTCTGCCACCTTGTCCCACTTGTCTGGGGACTCAGCAGACGTGTGTGGAGGGCCTGTCCCCGGTCCTTTTCTCTCAGGACAAGCTCAACTTCCTCTAGCCTTATCAAACCCTTTGTTTCCAAAACTGCTAGTCAGCCACTTTGGGGTTCAGCACCGCTGCTCCTTTCCTCCATCCTCCCTGCTGACGGAAAGGAGAGAAACAGTTGGCCGTGGTGAGGATGGCCATCTCGCCCTGCTTCCCCAGCGCTCCAGTCTTAGGCGGATAAGGCTATTGAGTTTGGTCAGCTGCGTTTCGGACATACTGCTGGAAGTTATTTGGCAGCTCAGCTTAAAGAAACACAGAGCCCTAGATTCTTCCATGCTACAGATACGGGACTTTTCCGTGCTAAGAGACTTCACAGATGAAATATGGTTTTCCGAACCTCTTTTTATTTACCGTCATAATAACAAGCAGCAGCTTGTATTTCAACAGAGACACTCTTTTTACTCAGTTATTCAACGAAGAATGTGCCATTGTCTCTGCTGTAGAATTTTATTTTATTTGTAAATTGTGCGTGCTGCATGCTACGGAATACTGAAAAGCCACACACCCCGGCTTGTTAGTTGACACACAGTATGTGTGATTACAAATTGTTTGAATAACAGTGGACTATTGAACTGCCATCCAGATGTGTGTGGAGTTAACTGTGGAAATGTCCACAAAGGAGGATTATCTTTCTTGTTGCTGGGGCCAACCCCACAGAAAGGAGAAACATAAGCATGGAAGCTACTTAAAGAGAACAGTAGCTACCAATGGTGTTTCACAGGCAAAATTTATCATTTTTTAAAACTATCCATTGCAATTAGACTGAATTTGTTCTTTCAAAAGTAAATCATGCCAAACAACAAGAAAATGCCAAACAACAACCAAACCAAAGTGAAACTTTGAATGCCCTTTGGGAATGATTTGTTTTATATTTAAGTGCCCAGAAATTCGAAACGGGGTAGATTAAAGATGAGACCCCAACCATCCTGGGCCACTGAGCTGTCTTTTTGTGTACAGAGTGTGTTTTTCCTGCACTCTTTTCCATTCTGTCTGCTACACAGCACCACAGCCTTTCATTGGTTCATGTTCAATATACTGGCCAGTGGAAAACAATGCAGAAGTCCACTGTGACTATTTTCTTAAAAGATATTTGAACTCCAATGAGATGTCACTTCTCACCCCCCAGCATGGCTAAAATAAAAAAGTTAAGCAGTAGTAAGTGTTTGTAAAGATGTGAAGAAATTGGAACTCCCATATGTTGCTGGTGAGAATGCAAAATGGATTAGCCACTTTGAAAAACAGTTTGGCGGTTCCAAATATTAAACATGGAATTGCTGTATGACCCAGCATTTCCACTCCTAGGCATGTATATCCAAGACAAATGAAAACACAGATCCACGCAAAAATTCACACATGAATATATGAGCAACAGCACCAATCTGCATAAGAGTTCAAAAATGGAAAAAATCCACATTGCCCATTGCCTATCAAATAGGTAAATGTGGCATATTATTCAGCCATAAGAAAGAATGAAGTACTGATTCAATGTGGATGAACTTGAAAATGTGTTCAGTGAGAAGAGGCAGATGCAAAAAGAGCACAAGTTGTGTGAATCCATTTGTATGAAATGTTGGCAACAGGGAGATCTACAGAGACGAAAAGGAGATTAGTGGTTTCCTAGAGTTGAAGAGGCTGAGGGGAAATGAGAAAGACTGGTAATGGATATACAGTTTCTATTTTGAGGCAAGGGAAGGGGTACTGGGGATCGAACCCAGGACCTTGCATATGCCGCCGCTGAGCTACAGCCCCAACCCGTGGAGTTTCTTCTTGGACTGATGAAAGTGTTCTAAAATTGACTGTGCCAATGGTTGTACAACTCCATAAATATACTAAAACTCGCTGAGTTCTAAATGTTGAATTGGGCAAATCGTATGGTATATGACTTATACCTCAATTAGGCTATTTAAAAATGAAGGAATAATGAAGACATTTTCAAATAAAAAAATGTTTAAAGGTATTGAAAGTGATTTTTAAAAAATAGCTAAAATTAGGATGACTTCAGAAACACATAGCTGAGCTTTTTTGCCAGCATGAGAAAGGGGGAATGGTTTTAAATTCAGCAGGCTTTTCTTTTTCCTTCTTTTTTCCTTCTGGAATGAAAGATGTTACTTGTCTGACAGTGTCAGTGCTTTCTATCTCTGGTTGGAATCTACAGCAGTAAGTTGGCACCCAGCCATCAAATACCTAGATTTACCTTTGTGTGATAAAACGCCCGATAGCAGTGCATGTTGAAATATATCATTTTGAACTTATTTTAAATTCCGTAGCAGGCAAGTTTTAAAAAAAATTAAATCATGAAACATCAGGCAAGTAAGAGGAAACAAAGAAACGAATAGGAAATCCTCTCTAGATTCTGTTCGCGCTCCACTTTCCATAGTTTAATCTGAAGAAAAACGTGGAATTTCCTGCAGAGTGATTAATAGGCTAGTGTGGTGACATACAGGAACTCTGAGCTTGACCTTGCAGGTAAAGGCTAACTGGTATGTTAAGTTGATTACACAATTTCCTCTAAATACATTGACAAGTGGTTTGCACAGTTGCCTTGACTCTTGCCCTTATAAATGCACATTTATAAATGACTTGCTTTTTCAGCCAAAGTAATCCTTATTTTAGATGTGACACGTGTTAAGTAAACAGCCTGATATGGAGCCCCAGCTTCCTAACCTTCACAGCCAGGACAAGTATTAGATTTGTTGGAGGACAGGAGTTTGGGGGACCCAAAACTCAGCTTGGAGATGTGGCTGGATTCTCAGGACATACAAAACCCAAAACTGTTTTCCTCCCTCAAGTTCTGTGAAACAGACTGGTGCACTTGAGATGTGTCCCACAAATGGCTTGAAATATTCCAGGAGTAGAGGCGCTAAACAGTTTGTAGACGCTGACAAGTGGCCTTAATGCTAGTGTTTTGTCGGGATCTCCTTTTAGAATGTCAGTCTGTAAATAAAGTACAGCCTTCGGTACTTCTTCAAAAATAAGGCAGAGAAAAGATTTCAACTCAGCATTTCTGTTCTATGATCATGTTCACAGGAAGACAATGTAATCCTTTTATAGTCTAGAGAATAGAGTTTATTGGGATTTTTTGTTTGTTTTACAGAGGTACTACTTCCTTATACTTGAAGGGAAGGTTTCAAAAACCTATTATGTATAAACAGGAAATGCAGTTTCAGATGATAAATGAAAATGCTGTTTCAGAAAATAGCTGTTTATTTGTACATTTATAAGTCAAGCACCTTTACTGAACCTAATATATCCTGATTTGATAACGAAAAGAGATTTGCTAACATTGATTTAGCTGGAATCTATTCGTGTGTGTCTGCTCCTGAACGAGTTAAACAGTTGGAAAATGAATTGATTTTTATTTGTACATACAGGGATAATACTATTTATGCTTTCCAGGTCTACAATATGACAAGCCCTGAGCTCATCTGGAAAACAGAACATTGTTAGGACTCAGAGGTTAAACGTACCATTCCACCATCAAAGTGTACAGATGTGCCTCTGAAACAGTGTGCAGACTCTTTATAAATCATCTCATTCACATTAAGTCTTACATAGGATGAAACTCATCAGCCTAAAAATGTTTACTACTTTCCAGAGATGACTCATGCAGTAATCTTTTTCTTTATTTCATTATTTCACTCAGTGGTCTGTAGTACTCATAACAAAAGCTACCCTTCCACTTTCTTGCTGGCTGTGTGCTGGGCAAGAACTGGATCTAACTCCTCCAGCAATGTGGCTTCTCCTGCAACTTGTCCATACTCAGTAGCCATTAACTACTAACAGCAACATCCTCTGCTCATTCCATTTCTTCCCTTCACACCAGCGCCCCACCAGATGTATTCAGAGCCAGAGATTTTTCAAGACCATCCCTCTCTGCTGGTAGAAGGTTAAGGTCTCCTGAATTTTGGATTTAAATTCCATATGGCAAATCCAAGTTTCATAAACTTTCTATCTCAGTGAAACCATCTGAGGAGTTTCCACTGCTGCTTAATTTTCCTAAGAGAGCACCCTTTTAAAAATTTAAAAAAAAAGAAAAGAAAACTATTTCTGTAAGATACACTTGAATCAAATATTTCAAAAGTTGAAAATATAGGACATCTTACAATGAGCACTTTTCTTCCCAGAATAAGCTTAAGAGCTCTACCTCTCCTTGGTATTTTCTCGGAAGAGTGAAAAACATCCTATTTTAAAGACACACATGTGGTCTTTTGTATAGCTGCTTAATTCTCATTTGCCAAATTATGAAAGTGGCCTAGAACCCAAAAACAGATGAATGGGTAAAGAAAATGTTATATATTTTACTCATTGGAGAATTAGCAATAAAGGAAAACAAACTGAAGTCATGTACAGGAAAATGGATAGAACTTTCAACCATAAAGTTAAGTGAAATAATGCATATAGAAGATTAATTATAGTATGGTTTCTCTTTTATGAGAAACCCAGAAGATAAATTAAGTGTAAAAAGGGAGATATGGCACGAAAAAGGGAGACTGATTTCTTGAAGGTAAGAAAGATGAGTAGGGGAATGGAAAAAGAAAAGGAGAGAAGTAGAGGAGGTGCTATTAAAATGATCAAATTGTATCTTATGTAAGTACCAGTTTTTCCAAAAATTAATTATAAAGGATCGCAAACATAACAATTAAAAATAATTTTAAAGCGTAAACACAAAATAAAATACTTCCATAAAAAAAAATAAGCATTTCACAGAAACAAATGAAGCTCCTGTTCAACCTAAGGAAACATTTATAAGACTCAAAACTACAGCACCCTTAAGAAATCTAGACTAGATCCCAGGACTTGCCCTGGGAGAGAGTCAAGGGATGATGCCCCCACGGAGAGACAGGTGCTTTCCTTTGTTGGCTTGTTTTTAAGTTTGTTTGGTTTAGTTTTTTAAGACAGAGTCTCACTCTATAGGTCAGGCTGGCCTTGAACTGACGGTGTAGCCCTGGCCGGCCTCGAACTTGCAGCAATCCTCCTTCCTTAGCCTCCCGAGTGCTGGGATTATACTTGTGTGCCACCGTGCCTGACCTTCCTTTGTTGGCCTGTGTTTTTAGTATTCCAAATACCTGAACCATAAGAAATGGCCAGTGTTCAATTATGTTCAACCTACAGAAATGGCAGTTTCATATGATTGCCGTTTGTCTGGCCTCACTGTAGGGATGCAAATGTCCTTGCACATTACAGAGGAAACGCCTCATCAAGCTCATGTCTTCTCTCCTGTAGGTCGTTAGCTTAGCATCACAATTGGCTTCTCTGTCCCGACTCTCAACCCCTTCCAGTTCAGTCTCCAACCCCTTGCCACAACCATACAGATATGTCTAATGAAAGTTAAGTCTGTCTTAAAAATTTTAAATGTTAATGTGTTTATTTTCTGTAGAAATATTATTGTGCAAAGATGGGGTCCCTGCCCAGACTCCCTGAGGTAATGTGGGTCACACAACATAACACATTTCATTCCCTTCTTAAAATGCCAAAAGTCCTCAATTCTAGAACATATCTGGACCCAAGGTTTGGGGAAGAAATGGTGGTGCCATGACTCGTGGGTTGGTGATAAAGATTAGGCAAGGTGACACCGGAAAGGCACCACATGCAGGGCTCTTCTGCTGATTGTTATTGCCACGTCACCACCATCCTCTTCCAGCCTCCTGCCAGCACAGACTCCCTAGTCTTTCCTGCTTCATGCAACTTGTGTGCCCTTGGCCGGGATGCTCCTGAGGCTAAAGATCGAGCTGATAGGCACTTTCTTTCCATGCTCCTGTTCCTAGCCCAGCACAACGTCCATCTTCCCTGTTGCACTTCAGATGTAGTGTCACAGTGGCCTTCAGTTTTTAAAGCAGGCAAATATTACAAATACCACCAGGCCCAGTGTGGAATGTGCACGCCTGTAATCCCAACACCCAGGAGGCTGAGGCAACAGGATCGCTGTGGATTCAAGACCAGCCTGGGCTACATAGTGAGTTCAAGGCTAGCCTGAACTATATAGTGAGACCCTGTGTCAAAAAAAAAAAGTAAAAAAAAAAAAGCTTTATTAATGTGTTTACTCATATACATTTATAATGCTTTTTTGTATATATCTTTGTGCAATAGTTTCCTGTTTCTTCATTTAACTATTAGTGTTTATGGAGAGAAGAAGGAAATATCTAACTTTTTCCTCTAGCATGGTTGGTAAAAATATTTTTATTATGAAGAGTTTTTAAAATGTTCTTTTATTAGTACAATTTTCTCCCCATATCCACAGGATAGAGGCTTCAGTACCAAGCTTTAAATATATGATGTTTTTTCCCTACATTCCTATGATAACATTTAATTTATAAATTAGGCAAAGAGATTAACAAGAAGAATAATAAAATAGAACAATTACACTAATATACTGTTAAGAAAACTGTTAATTAAAATATACGAATTATTTATTTCTGGATTCCATCTAATGTTTTGAAACCACGGCATAACTGAAACAGCAGATAAGGGCAAACTAATATAGTAATTTTGTTAAGTTTTTAGGATTGTCGTCAAATGAAAACACATCTCACTTTTTCCCCTATGAGAGCCATGGAGTCTAGAGCTCTCTCCGCAGACTAGTGCTGGCTCTGTGTCTTTGTTTTCCTCTGCCACCCACAATCCTCCAGTGCCTGGTGCTCTACCTGTGTGCGTGTCACAATAGGGCCTCTGGCCCTGCAGCTCCATATCCCAGTACTAGGAGAGGTGACCATTTGCAGCCCAAGATGGCCAACAGTAATCTAACCTAACATGTAAATGCATCCTATCACATCCAAAGTTAACTGTTCGTCACTCATTTTGCCCTCAGATGGATCCCACAAGTACTCACAGCAATACCACTGCTACCAGTAATGTCTTATAGCTGGCAGATCTTATTTTTCTGAATTTTACAAAAAAAAATTTGACCAAGTGAACATGCCACCAGGGCCTTTTCTGGGGACCCAAACAAGTGAGTCACTGACCCCAAAGCCGAGAGGGGAGCTGAAAAACTGCACTCACTTTATAGGAGAATCATGCAGGGCTGCCCAGATAGCAAGCGACAGAGCTAGGCTTTGCACCCAGGTGCTCGTCTATTTAAGTTGTGCTAATTCATCTCTTTACAAAACCTTTTCCTTCTCTCTCCCAATTTAGCCCTCAGCACATGGCCACTGGTCAGCATGTGCTACACCCACACACACAAAATGGACATCAAAACCGCGAAACAGATTTGTTATGTTTCTGATCACCCTTGAATCAAACTTAGGACTCTGGAATTTAACTTTAAAAGAAATTTATCCTGATACAGAATTCCAGATAAATTTATTTGAACCAAGGCTTATTGCCTGTACTCCACCCATGTTCTAGAAAGCCTACTGCTCCTTGTCCAGCTAGGAATATTTCTTAGACTGTTAAATATAGTATAGGCCTCTTAGCTTTATTCTGGTGTTTCTGAGAGTCACTATTCGGAAGTGGCAGGACACTCCTAATTAGAAAGGGGACAGGCAGCAGGGGCCCTGCTGTCGATGCCCTGGCACCTGCAGAAGAAAGGCTTTCTGTCTGATAACCCTGCCTGTGCCTGTAGCCCACAGCTGTATACATGGGCGGAACTCTCTCTTCCAGAGCAAGCGTGTTTGCCAAAACATGGAGTGAAGTGTCTTGCAAGTCCACTTGTTTCAGAAGAAAGACAGGATAAGGGAAGTGGCCGGAGCAGTGATAGGAAAGGAGTTTTTCGCGCTGTCAAGCGTGAGCTGATAAACCTGACCTTACAGGCAAATGTTGAAGGTCCAGAAGGTCTCAGGCCAAAATTAACTAAGTAAATTTGACTTGGCTTCTCAGTTTATAATGGAAAAAATTCATAGGGAGCGAGAAAACCCAACATTTACTCCTATCATGAATGATGGATTTGACTTCTTATCTGCTAGACTTTTCTACTAGTCAGTGGAATCATAGGCCTCAAATAGAAGGTTTCATGATAATATTATTGACAATATTCTTATTCTATGTTCCTGTTCTTTGGCCAGGTATGTTTGTATTGTTTATCCCACTTAATCCCCACAAGAACCCAGTAGAGCTATTTCAGTTTACAGATGGAGACAATGGGGCTCATAGAGATTTCAGTCACTTACCCTGCCCAGCCACACAGGCAGCAAGTGCTAGAGGCCAAGTTTGATCCACGGCAGCCAGGCTTGGGAGCCTGTACATGTGTTCCCTAGTACAGAGAAGGCCATCCGCACCATTACCAGCTCCTCTCCCCGGACTCCTTGCTGCAGACATTCCCCGTGCAGGGAGGGCTGCCTCAAGATGCTCTCCACATGCCCCTCTGTGAGGTGTGTAAAGCAAACACTGGCCGTTTGTATCATCTGCTACAAGTACCCTAACTGGAAATAATTGTTTCCTTAGTTTTTCTCGGGGCATATAGAATAAAACATTACAATATTAGTAAGTGAGCAAAATAAGTGTTTCTTGGTCCCTAAAAACCTCGGTAAGGCCTTGATTCTTCTTCCTCTGGGTTGCACAAAGGAGGTACTTTAAGAAGACAGAGAAAAGTCTGGTGCACTCAGGTTACTGTGAAATAGCCAGGGTGTGGCGTAGCCTTCTGGGGAGCTGAAACTGGGTTCCCCACGTGCTACCCATTTATACCTAACAGTTCCACCAGGTCATTTGCAAACAGTTCCCAGGAGTGGCAGTCATACCTACATGAGCCAGAGGCTGATACAGTGGAAATCCAGTGCCCAGATCAGGTTCTGGGCAGTGACACCCACCTGATGGCTGGCAGAGCCGCACAGAGAGGAAGTGATGGGCCAACAGGATGAGAGAGACCCTCAGGAGAATGTGTGCTGCAGCCTCTCATTTCATAGGTAGAGAAACTGAGGCCCAGGGAGAGGAAGTGAGTAGCTGAAGGTCACTCTGCTGATTGAGTCAACCTTGCACTAGCAGGACACCCCTTCCCCTGATGGCTGCTGCCATGCCTGCTTCAGGCAGCCCTCCAGCACCCCCGCACCCCTCCCCCACAGCACCTCCAGACGCACCACATCTACGTAACCATCCAATCAGGCCTTGTGTCTGAACCTTGTTGGGAGAAGACTGACTTGCACAGAGGCTGTGCCCCTTTTATCCCCAGGTGGTTAGATTCTCAGTATAGAGCAATAAAAGTTATTTAAATTAGCTCTGTTTTATTCATACAGTTGGTGATTCATCTGCAGTAATACATATTATCACCTTACCAGAGCCAGTCAAGTTTTCTCCAGACTATTCCACAGCAGACATGCATGGAGATTGCCCAACAAGTTCTTTATTGCTTGTTCTGAAAGCAAGAAGTACCCTGGATGACTGTACACATGCACAAATATTTCACCTACAAATGACATCTGTTACTTTTGTTTTTCCTTTGAGGTATTTTGTTTAACTAAATATACTTGGAAAGAGTTGAGAAAATCAAACTACTGTTCACATTCACCCATCTTTGCCAATAGAATATTTTGTAGGCAATGCTTTTATCTCATATGCTTCCAACACAATATATTCTTATCAAACCTCCGCATTACAGATTTAACTCATTCAAATTACAGACACGGAGACCATGTGACCCAATCAGTAAAACCAGTCTAGGTTGCCAAACAAAATAACCAAAGTAGACTCACTTTCTGACAGAACAAGTTTGACTTCATTTTTTCAGTCTAAGTAAATGTGTTAGTTCATGGCCTGAGTTCAACAATGTCACGTCTGTTGTAATTCGAAGATAGGTGGGACGCTAGTAAGAAGCCTCAGGCGGATGTGTGGGGCACAGAGCTTCAAGCTTCTCTACACAGTCATCCCCTGGGAGATGTAGATACTGCCATGATCACGACTCCACTCTTTGCCTTGTTCTCATAAGACTTTCCAGGAAACTGCATGCTTTGAAAGTAAGTTAGGAGGTGGGCAAGTCACAGTCACAACCTGCGCCACCTCATTCCACAGCACAGATGCCCCTCACCTTCCGACACAGCACGTCCCAGCAGCCCACTGTAAGTTGAGAATATTGTAAGTCAAAAGTGTACTTCACACAGCTGACCTATCCACCTGGGCTGTGGAGTGTGCTTGTCAGCCTCAGGATCACAAAGCTGACGGGCAGTTACAGCTTACCCAGGAAAAGATCCACGTTCAAAGTACTATTTCCACTGAACGGGTACCACTTTCTCACCATTGTAAAGTTGGAAAATCATAAAAGGAGCCATCACAAACCAAGGACCATGTGTACATCTGAATTCAGACCACTCTCACACAGGCAGGCACCATGTTTCTCGCTTGACAGGAGCAAGTGGGAGGTGGGGGAACCCAAAGCTCACTGCCAGACCCGTGGCCCTTGACTCCTGGCAGCAGTAGTCGTGTAGTCTCTTCGCCTGGCCCTGTGGGGATCTTCGCATCTCAGGGCATGGTGACTCAGTAAAGTGGGAGAAGGCAGTTGAGGAAGGAGAGGCTGAAGAACTGTAGGCTGCCTAAATCCCAGACTTGTTCTTGGAAGACTAGATTAACAAATAATATATAGAGAAGGGAAGGACCTAGAAATTAATTCTCTTAAATTTCAGCCATACCCTAGTACAAAGACCTCCAGAAAAATGCTTACCTGTACTGACAAGCCAGTTGCAGAATGTTCAAAGCAACATTAGAATTGCAGAAATTTAGAAGCAAATTAAATGTTCATCAACTGGAGGAGAAGGCCAACACAATAGAATACTATACGACAGAATAAATGGATCATACCTGTGCATCATGAAGTTATTACATTGATTCAAAAGACATTTTGAAAATGCTAACTATAGAATGTTATGTATGATAATGGATACATAAATATGCAGTGAAAGTATAAAAACAGGAACAGAAACATACCCCTACTTCAGGGTCAGTTATCGCCTGGAGGTAGAAAGGAATGGGGGAGAAGTGTTAATTGTATTTATAACATGTTTTCTTTTCAAAAGAGTAACTCAGTCTTATCTGCTGCGAAATGGATTATTGTGTTTTGGGGAAAAAAGAGACTGGTCTTTAAATATGCATCTTGTGCAGCCGTCCAGTGGTTATAAAGGTCTTTAAAGTTTCAATTTAGGCTTTGGCGAGAGAATAAACTCAGGTGGAGTCCCCCTTTTACTGTGGTTGGGGCTGTGAAAGTATTACCTAGAATACTTTCACAGCCCCAACCACAGGTTTAGAAGAATTTCATCTTGGAAGGGACTGCAGCTGGTTACCACTAAGACTCTGCACAGTCATCCCTGATTTTTTAAAAATGAAATTCAACAAAGTATGCACATGAAGGCTCCTGTAGAATGGCCTTAATTTGTGCTTAGGAATGCATAATTTTATCAGGGTCTCTGTAATTAGATATTGTGCAATAGAATAAAAAGCAAATACTGCTTGTTCCATGGCAACAAAGGCCTTTAATACCTCACTATCTTTGAGATAAGGAAGGTTTCCATAGACACATGTATCGCATGAGATTGTTTAAATACACATCCAAGAAGAAAATGAAAGGTTCCCGGTTGGTTTTCCTCTTGTTTTTAAGAGTGAATTTATAAACATTTGTTTTGTTTTCCTGTTTTTATATTGCCTCCTGGATTTGGGTTGTCTTTTCCCTCCTTTTTCTGTCTGAATATTGATAGTCCTGTAAGAGTAATGTCAGTGCCTAAATTTTGTTGTGTAAAGGGCTTATTTTTTGAGGGAAGTAAAAATGAAATAATACTATAGGCTCCTTCTACTTAAGGAGTGAAGAAAAATGTGGAGAGCACACTGACAGACCAAAGCAGAGTGCAAGCTTCTAGAGGGCAGGAAATAGACATCTGTGCAACCCCACTTCTTGCATTGCCTGGCATACATTAGGTACTCAATAATTAACTCCCTACTAATTAGCTCTTCGGGTAAAGGAAATGGCAGTGTCCAGTAATATGCAGGGAAAGACCTTACAAGGGTCACCTTTGCTTCTGGATGAAGCAGGTGGGTGGTGCAGGGGAGATGCTGGCCAGATGTCACACGGCCAGAAGGAGGGTGGGTGGCTTTGGTGAAACCAAATTGTGTATGTCTGAAAGCATCCGGTCCACACTCTGCAAAAATACAAAGTAAACCAAATGAAGTACACTGATTTGCTTTTCTGCCTAGGCTATGAGGAAAGCTAACTCCAGCACTGCGTTTGGGTTTGGTTTTGTTTGGTTTTGTTTTGGCTTTCTCTTTTGTTTTGTTTTTTTTCAGTCAGAGATGGCTAAATCCCAAGTGGGTTAAGAACTCTTCCTACCAAGTACCAGTTTTCTGCAGGCACCGATGCAGGGGCATCTCTCTTTACAGTAAGACTGTGGGCTAGGCCAGCTCTGTGCAGGAAGCTGGGAGCACCCTGCTCTCTTTATCCCACAAGCACTGTTATCTGATTGAAACCCATTTGTCACGTCCACCAAGGACAGCCTAGAAAGGGAAAAGAAAACTCCAAAAAGTAGCCTGCACGTGAAGAGAGGGTCGGTGGAAGGCAGGAACCTATGGGCTTGTGCTCTGCGGATAGGCATGTGAACTTCAAGTCATCATTTGATTTTATTTTTTGTTAAATTTTATTTTTATTGGTACATTTGCAGTACACAATGATTAGATTCCTCGTTGGGAGTCAGTACATGTACATAACACATCTTAACTCGTTTTTCATCTGCTTCCCCTCCCTCCATCTCTTGGTCCCCTTCCCTTTTGCAAAAGATCTATCTCCCTATTTCCTATCATCTATCATTCATTTTGCTCTTCACTTATATTTTGGGATTCTCATATAAGAGAAACCATGTGAAATTTAAGCTTGTGTGTTTCTGGTTTATTTCACTTAATATTATGGTCTCAAGATGCATCCATTTTCCTACAAATGGCTTGTTTATCCTTCTTTGTGGCAGAGTAGTACTCCATTGTATGTAAATACCACATTTTCTTTATCCATTCATCCATTGATGGACATATGGGCTGTTTCCAAGATTTAGCTATTATGAATTGTGCTGCTGTAAACATAGCTATGCGTGTGTCACCATAGTATGATGTCTTTTAACTGTTTTGGGAAGATACCTAGAAGGAAAAGAGCTGGGTCGGTCAAGTCGTCATTTTAAATAGCACTGGTCGGCCACTGCCTTCTGTCCAATCTCTTGCATCCCTGGAGGATCCTCCTTGTTCCGCCTTACCAAGACAATGCCTGATTGGTTTTACATAGACAGTGCACATACAGGTCCTTTTATCCACAAGATTGATGCCTAAAGAACTGTTAGCCTAATATCGCCTTTTGGAATTCATGGCCTTGGATATTTGTAGATGTTTGGCCCAAAATACAGCTTGGCTAAATTCAGGAAAGTATTTTATCTTATTTAATTAATTGCATTTAATAGTATGATTGCAATTGTTAGACAAAGCGTTAGAATTTTAATAGCATTAAGCAATTTCTTAATGCCGCAATAAGGTGTGTACCTTGAGAGAATATTAAAAACATTTTAAGAAGTGCAGAGAGAGATTGATATGTGGTGAGAAAAGCAGAGAAACAGGTTAATTATCCCTATGAGTGTTATGAATGTTCTTGTTGAAGCATAGAAATCATACCGTTCCTCAGAGATACAGAACACTTCTAAATAACTCAAGTGCGATTTGAGGTATTGTCTTATTTATCATAATAAGATCTCTGAGAGAGGGCAGAAGAACAATTGTAAATCCAACCAACCAACTACTCAGCACCCAGTTGAACATCACAGGGGAGCATTTAAGACATAATTTAAAATATCATCTCTTTCCTCTAAAATTTAGTCTCCGCAGAAGTATTTATAGTCGCTTTTGTAAAGAGAACCAATGAAAGACTGACTGCTCATCTCTCCACCGAAATGAAGTCATGGAATAAGAGTCTGGGACTCCCCTGTGCATACTGCAGATTGTGTATTTTAGAATGGCCACGGGAAAGGATGGATTTAATATCATGTACCTGCAAATTAAGGCGTTTGCCTCTACTGTGATTGGTTGTGTGATGACATTGAATTCTTTAAGTCAGGTAGCAGCCCCTTTGGTCAGCAAGGAGTCTTCATGATGGTAGAATGGACAGGGGTTGGGCAGCATTGTCTAATGGCTACAGTTTACCCGGCCTTATCCAATCAAGTTCCAGGAGCGTGGCTACAAATGTTCAGGTAGGTCTTTTTAACAATAATTAGAGCTTTTTTGACTCAGAATTGAGAGAAGGTATGTCTCTCTTTTCAAGTTGAGAGGAACTAAAGTAGTAGTACAGACCTAACTATATATAGGAAACCGAAAGCATTTTTAAATCTATGCCTTGAATTCTGCAGTCTTGAGAGGACTGCTGGTGTTAATCACCAGTTTCTCCCCTCTATGCTGTGGTGAAACCCGCTGACAGGAGCCACCAGGATGGAGTCCAGCCTGGCTCCAGAGCCTCCTCTGTTGTCTTGCTGATTCTATCTTGCCCTCTCATCATTCTTGGGGTCCCTTCCTGGTGCCTACTATTTGGGTTACACTATTGACTGCTCAGAATCAGAGCAGATACCTTATTACAGAGGAGTCTCTGTCTTACCCACTGAAAGAATAATTTTCAGATTTCATCCACTGCATTTCTTGGCTGTAGCACTTTCTGATCTTTTTGCTTTTTAAGAAATCATTGAAAAGGCCGAAGGTATGATTCTCCTTGAGAGGGAACAGTCTTTGGGAAAACGTACCAGAAAGAAAGAACCCCATCTCCCACATGTTTTCTCAACTCTGGAAAGAGAGTGAGCTCAGTTTATGGTTTCTGTTTGTTTAGTTGGTTGGTTGGGTTTTGTTTTTGTTTTTGTTTTTTGGGGGGTGCAGTCCCCTAAGCTGCTGTTTTCAGAATGGTGGATTGTCTGTAAATCCTAGAAAGAGTTTCTTCTGCTTGAAAAGTGAGCATTTTCCCACTAAGGTAATTGTTTGCTCTTGAAACTAAACCTATAATTACTGCTATCTAATGATTTTACAGCATGGTATACACCATTTGCAAAGAATTTTTTCCATCATTTTTTCCACTGGCCATTCAGAGATACAATCTGGTGATGAAAATTAGCTATTTTCCACTAGTATGGGAGAAAAAGACTATGCAACGGCAAAAAATGGACTCCCCCTGCCTCCAGATTTGTGTTTCTGCCTGCCCTGAGTGGAGTAGCCAGGAGCAGAGTAGGATTATTCTCTGTGAATATATTTATCTGAAAAGAATTTTATATTTCTTTCTCTCCACGGATGGGAAAGCCTCAATTTCAGCCTGTATCCATGACTTTGTGGGGTTTATAAAAGAGAAAGAAAACCCTCCTTGGAAGAAACCCTTTAGGTTAGAGTGAATGAAACCATCAGAGAATTTCCAAGCATCCTTTTCAGGGTTGAGTCTAAAACTGTAAGAAAAAGAACACTGTAGACAGCACAGGAGGAGTCAAGGAGCCAGAAGGAGACCGAGCACACAAACACCTAGCTGCAATTGCACATGGTCCCTGATGTGATGGAAGTACAAGAGCTAGACTACCAAAGAAAACTGGGTTAGCATTCTATTTGGGACATTGTACTTCTGTAAAAACAAGAAAACTTCAGGAAAACGTCGAGCCCAGAACAAGAACATAGACATTCCTTAGGAGGAATGACCAAGGGAGAAAGGGCTATTTACTTCTCAGGAAATTAGAAATCTCATATGTAAAACATAGTCATATTTTTGTTATTACTCAATTTAACACTGCAAGAACTTAGCCCAAGCCAGCTGTGGTTCTCAAGCCGCCCTGCTCATTAAAATTCCCTTCTTCTCATTTCCACTCCTTTCTACCCTTACTGACTCTTGCCTGTTCTATTGTCCTTCAATTTATTCCCTATATGATTCTGGAATGTGCCTTTTCATTGCTCCCAGAAAGCTTCATTTTAACATCATAAAAATATGCTATCTACAAAAGTGAAAATTTATTGTAGAAATTCTGGAGGATTCTGAAAAGTACAAAGTCAAAGAAAAAGTACATGGCACAATAATTCTACCACCTGTACATTGTACCACTGTTAGTACTTTAGTGGTATAAAGTCATTACTATTTCCAAGCATTCAAACTAATCCACTGATACCAGGAACTGAGAGAAACTCCTGAGGTCCAGGGTCTGAAATGTCCAGCTGCCTTCCTTGAGGACCAAGGCCACATCTTTCCTGTCCCAACCCCTGACCTCTGGCCCAGCACCTAGCATGCAGGTGGCACCCTAAGTGCATAGTGTCCACAAACCTATGGTTTCAGAGAAGGGGAAAGCCACAGCTGAGAATGGATCCAGAAAAGAAGAAATGTGTTAGTCCTTTTCTCACAGAGAAACTATAAAATATATTTCTCAATTACGACCTTTTTTCTTGAAATATCAAAAATATATTCCTAAGATATTTGGGGGCTGGGGCTATAAGAGATTTCCCAGACTGCTCAGAAGATGAGTTTAATCGCCTTTGAGAAGGGGCTGTTGTCACCAAGGATGGGGCCCCACTGTCTTCCTTTGGCACCTGATTCACAATGGGATGTGGAGTGAAAAATAATGGAGGGTAAGGAGGGCTTGGTACCCAAGTCCTTCTCACCCACCAGGGGCTGCATGCTGACCAAATCTCCCTGTGTGGAGCATCGCCCAGAAACAAATTACAGAACTGCCAATTGTTAATCCCCAAATAGTTCTCTGTAATTTAATGAGCAAATTCATCATATTTTGCCTCCAGGCCCTGTACCCTTATTGCATTTGCACATATTTCGAAATGTTTCAAGTACTGACCAGATAACATTAATGACTATATTAGATAGGCAAACACTTTTAAACAAAAAATAATAAACGTACGTGTGTGTGTGTGTGTGTGTGTGTGTGTGTGTGTGTGTGTGTGTAAAGTTAATTCTGTCTGGAGCCAAACAGGTAATTTTCCCTTCAGCATTTTTTCAGTCAGCTAAGACAGGTTGGCCTTTGAGCGCAGTCAGCCTGTCTGCAGACCGGCTTGACTTACATACCAGGCCGGAGTTTCTTCAGAGACAGACAGCGGGATGATCTGATTGGCTCGAGTCCAGAGCATGCTCACAAGGGCCTCTTTGATGAAAGGGTTCTTGGTAAGTACTGTACCAAAAGCAGCCTGCCACCCTCCTTTCAAAGATACCCATTTAGACTAATTCCCAGAAAAGGAAAAAACAGCGAGGGAAAAAGAGAGAGAGAGAAAGAGAGAGAGAGGGAGGGAGGGAGGGAGGCAAGGGAGAAAGAGCTGGACTCCAGGATTACCACAAGAATAATTGTGCTCCCTGGCATAGAGAAAGGGGGAAAAGTTATTACAAGTAAACTGCTGGATGTTGAAGTAGCTGGTTGGCAACTCTGCAAGAACATAAGGAATGTGCAATTAAGCTCATTAAAACATCATCATTATGCTTATCAATCTTTTTCCAAAAGAGGTGGGGTGGAGCAGTGTGTTAAGGCATGACTGCTTCTGCAGATAAAGATCCGGGGCTACCTGACTTGCTTCTCTCAGCAAACAAAATCAGCTATTCAGTTCCACATGGCCTTTGCAGTTAGGCAGCCTGGCTCAACCCACCCCGAGTCGGGCCGAACTCTGCTCAGCGGGATGCTTCCTTCTGACGTGATCCCCAATCAGAAAGGCAAGTCTTTATTAAGCAACTGTGGTATACCCAACCCTGGTGTGTACAGGGGAGCTCAGAAATTCTGCGTACGATGGGAGCCCTGCCTTCTAGGCACCGTTAGCTTAGGTGGGGAGGTGAGAGCTAGCCATTCATTCATTCGTGCAACAGACATTTACTGAGAGGCAGCCAAGCATAGGCCGCCTGCTAGGTGTGCTAGGACACTGCCCCATCCTCACCATCTAGCCTGAGACGGTCAGTCCAGGACACCCTGAGCAGCGCAGGCTCGCTTTGTGTTGAGTGCTGGAGGAGAGGGCCAAGGTGCGGTGGGCGCACAGGTGGGGAGTGACTGATGCAGACACGCCTGCCCGTCTTCCATCTGCTTCTGCAGGAAAAGTAGTGTCTCTCTTTTGCTTTCAGTTTTACTCTGGCTTTCCTGCTATGGTTTTTAGTAACATTTTTAATATGAAAAATATCTGTTTCTTGTTGAAAATGAGTCACATGCAGAAAAATTTAAAAAAGAAAAGAAAAATCATATGTCATCTGGCCTTCAGAAGACCCATTTTAACATTTAGGTCTGTTTTCTTACAGTACTTTGTTTTTGCTTTTTCACATAACCATATCAATAGGATTATTGCTTACTTGTTTCGTGTGACATGAACATGAACACTCTCTATATCATTAAATATGCTTCAAACTATTGTTTAGAATGTCTGCGCAGTTTCACCAATTTTTTTTTTCTGTTTTCTTTTTTGTTCTGGGGCTCAAACCCAGGCCCTCACGCATACCAAGCACATGCCGTAGCATTGAGCTACACCCCCAGCCCAAGTTGAATCTTCTACTGCTGGACATTTTATTTACAGATTTTTTTTTTGCCATTATAAATAATATTTCCCTGAGGATCTTTGTATGTAATTAAATCACTTATTTCACATCCTGACACCTACTCACAAATGGAACTCACACCACACCTACCTGTAAAATTAAGGAAAACAGAGTATAACCAGGGGACCTGCACTATAGTGCAGCTGAGCAAGTCTGTAGAACAGGGATTTCCTGGGGATTGGCAGCCCCGGAGGCCCAAAGCAGAGGTGGGTCTTGGACCTGGTAATCCAGGTTTTTAATTCCGTGGTACTGTAGATTGTCCAAAGACTCCAGTTTGTACTTCATCCTGAGCATCTTTAGGAAGCATCTTTTTCTCCACTGGCTAAGTTCTGGAGCCTCCGTCACCTGCGTCAACTGCACATCTCAAGTTGGAGTTTAGTGATCCGCAAATGTTTCACCTGGGTGCAGGCTAAAAAGATTCCTGGCCCTCATCCCAGACCTGCTCATCAGTACCTGTGGGGCAGGATCCAGCAACCTGCATTTTTAAAATGCTCCTCAAGGCAGTTCCAGTGCGAGGTGTCCAGGATCCAGGATCCAGGATTGTAGGAGGAAGCGCTGGCCACAACACTATGCTGGGTGCAGGGGTCCAGAGCAAGAGCTCCAGTGAGGGTTGTGACTCAGACCCTGGCCCGCCACTCCCTGCCATGTGGCCGTGGGCATGCTGCTTTGCTTACTTATCTGTTTCCTATAAAAGGAAAGTAGTAATAGAAAGTGCCCTCGAGGAATGATTGTGAGGACTGCATGAGCTGCCAGTTTTCAATGAATATTTCTGGTAGTTGTATTATCATCCCTCTACAGCATCCCTCGCTAAAAGCAGGACAACATGGACGCAGTTCCCTTAGCCTTTCTTTGGGCTGGATCTAGGCTTACTAGTGAAACCCTGTTCTGGAAAAGTGGCTTCCCAGATGAGGCTCCTGCCTGGTGCCCTCCCAGGCCTTGGGCTGGTGCCTCCCCTGCTTTCCCACCCCTGCTGTCTACCAGCGGGAAATTGTGTGGTAACATCTGATTGGTGCAAATGCATCCTTGGTTAGGAGCCAAGTTAAGTGAAGGTGGGAGGGAAAGAGAAGCCGAAGGCAGGCTGGTGTGGAGAGGTGCAACTGGAGAAACTGCAGGACCCTCAGAGCTGGAGGAAGCAGTTTGAACTTTCATTGCTGGTTTGATCAAGGTGGTGTAAAAATGGACCCAAAGGTCATCAGATGGAAAACTAGGCTTTAAATTTCACCTATTAGCTGTTGCTCATGCTCATTCCACGCAAATTGTATGGATGGATCACTTTCCTCCCACTGCTGAAGTACGTATCGTGTTTTGAACT